>JABUQX010085389.1:0-22500 GCA_015478945.1 Trachelipus rathkii
TATCACTAGTATATTTGGCTAAAAGCTTTTGTCGAAAACACCCTATTTATATACGTATATTATTTATATATGAATTAGACTAACTACCTATAGTAACTACTGCTTTCAATAGGTCTTAAAAATTAGAGGGAAATGCAGACGTATGAGACTTACAATAATATATTTTAGGTATAAAGAGATTTTTGGTAATAGCAGTAACATAGAGAATAATGGTATATACTTATTAAAACAAAGGTAGAGGTAATTTTATATTTATTTATCATTAGGTATAAAATTGACATAAATTTATATTATTTTATCTTTTTAAACCATTTTATAAATTATATTCATATATATTAACTTTTTTTAAAAACATATAATAATATTATTTATATAAGTTTTTATTATGAGAATATTATTTGATATTATTCATTGACTATTTTTAGTATACCCATCAGACATAATTATTTATTATTAACTATGATATGCATATAATAGCTTACGGACTAGGTTAATTTATATATGTATTATATCAGGATAAGAGAATGAAAATACATTAAATATGAGTTGTAATTATATGCAACATGCACTGCCATTTTATTTATAGAGGGCTTTAGCATATTCAAAGGAGGACAGATAGATTTATCTAATGATACCATGTACTTGTACTTAAAACTCACTCTAAAATTACTTAAAGATACATTGTTTTCACTCTATGAAAGTCATAATATCATAGTAGTACTTTCGAACAAAATTTGTAGTCTATGTAATTATAAACAGAAGTTTTAGAACCCCCCAGCAACAACGTGAATCAATAATTTCTAGGTTTTTTCTCTCTCACTTTTTAAATATTCAAGTCTGTGTGTGTTTGTAGGGTTAGTTTTGTATAACACAAAAACTCTTCAACCTGCAGAGATTATGTTTATAAAAATCTAATTATTTAGAATTCTGAAACTGCACAAAAAGCTTTTCAGCCGAGTTATATACGAGGCAAAAAAGTTCATTTTCTTTATTTTTACTAAGGTATGGGTGAAGATGTTAATTTCATCGTACTCATGAGATAAGCTCACCCACTTAGATTTGTACCAGTTCAATAAATACTACGGTTCAAGCATGGAGCCAGAGACGCAAGCTTTGAAGAGAGGGGAAATTAAATCAGAAGGAAAAAAACAGAAGATGAAGAGAATTCCACAGAAAGAGGTAGCAGGAAAGAAGGAAGCACCGCAGCGTACTGCCTGGAGTTACCGATATCCACACAAATCATGCGCACAGACACAGCACCCTCCAAAAGTCAAACACCTTGTGCTACGCAACGCGGGCGCCGTAGGTGGTGGTACGCGAACGAATTTCACAAAAAAGTACCAACCACCCCAAAACACACAACATAAAAAAACTCACAGAAAACAGTTATACAATATATACTGTACTATAGCTATGAGCGGTACCTTAAAATAGATAAAAAAGAGTATATAAGACTAATCATATATATACAAATACATTATCATATATATATATATAGCGCTACTAGCTCAGTGGTATAGAAGTATAGTAAGGTATAATTACATAATAATATAATAGTATGTATAAAAAAGTAGTAATGTAGTAATATAATATTAAGTAAGCGGTATAATAACAGGTTTATTATATTAAATGATCTATGATGGGATTATTTGGGCGTTGTTAAAGGAGGTCTAAACTCTGAATTACTTAGGACCTAGATTCTGATCCAAAATAGAAATTCCGTAGATGGGTCTATATTGAGATTCCATAATATAGTCACTACTCTATATATCACTCAAGATATGATATAGTAAATAGCATATAGATAATTATATATATCTTATATATCACATAACAAAGGGCGTAGATAGAAAGTGATAATACATCACTTATGAGAGATTATGCTGGAGTAATTATGAGAGAAGAAAGAAAAAAGTATATCTATAATATCTATATATGCAGTATTATATACAAGAATTCCAGTCTATATTATTGTATGAGAGGTGTCATACTATATATAATCTCCATATATATGACATAATCACGTTTTTCTACAGTATAGGAAGTATTTGACCTCATAAGCCAATTCGTTCAGTCGATATTTATTTTGTTAATGTTAAAGTCCATAACGTTCTTAATTATAAATATATATTGTTACGACTTCAAATGAAAGTAACCGAGATGATATACGTTCGAAAGATGATTAAGGAAAGTTGAAAAGGTGATTATTTTAAGAGATGATGTATGAAGATTTGGTTAATAAAAGTTTATGAAAGTTTATTTTGCCAAATTATTATGTAATTTATAAAATGATATTTCAAGAAGGTTGAGACGCTGGGCGAACCGGATTCCACTCGGATTCCCCTGGACTAAATTTAACTAGCGCGGAAAATCTAAAGAATATCTTTGCTAATGAAATTTAAGGCAATTTCCGCTAAAAGAGATACTTTTAGGATGAATCTTCGAGACGCTGAGGCCAATCAAAATTTTCAATATAATTTGATAAAGGAATTTAAACCAAAAGTTTGAATATGTTGTAGTAAGTGAGCCAGTTTAAATTTTAGATAGAGAGGAATATATGAGCATGTTCTCAGATATTAAGAATGATAAGTGTGGAGTCGTAGTTCTCATGTTTCTGGCTCATTTACGTTTATGTTGTGATTATCATGACCGTTTATCTGTATGTCTGCACTATTGTTCTTCTCGTTTGTATCGTAATGATTCAGCATTTCGAGGCATGCCCGTATATAACTATATGCCTGTTTTTCCAATATTATATATATGTTTAGTATTCATCCCCATATGAGATAAGACAGTACACGACCTTGGTTTTTTTCTTTCTATCTGTCAGAACTTTTACTCCCTATTTCATTTTTTTTTTGTTCCATCGACAATAGTTGAACTAAGACAATTGTAACACCATAGTAGATAGATTCGCCTTTTTCTTCCCCGTTTCAACCCTCAACAGGCCTGATTTTTCCCCTGCTTTCGAGACGTTAATGGTTTAGAACGGAGAGCGAATATGACATGTTAGATCAAATCAGTTAACGTCCTCGAGATAATGTATTCATCATAACAGAAGGAGGAACATCATCATTATTAGGAAACAGGAAGATTGAGCGGAAGACGACTTCAGTGTCACTGCTCGTTCGCAACTACCACCCATTTTTCTTTGTAGTTATCGCAGTGTCAATAAATAGTCTTGGTCAGATATTAGGCTAGTAGAAAGATTCAAGGCCATGCGCCCAGCCCGGTGAAAGCACACGTTCTGTGAAAATGGATATAGTCTACCATTTTTTTTCTTTTAAAAAAGGTCTTTGCTTACTAGTATCTCTTTCGGAATGAATTTCGTTAATTGAAAAGACTTTTACACAGTAAAATCAGCCTATAGCATAGTTACGCAAAAGGCTACATAACTTCGGGGATTTCGAGTATTCCCGCAAATATTGAGAGCGAGGCCGAAAGCCGTATGATAAGTGTAGAGTATCTTATTCGGAAAAAAGTTAGAAAAGGATATCCTCGATTGGATTCTATACCTATTTTTAGAGAGAAACCTACTGAAATGAGGAGTTGAGGATATGGATGAGGGGATTGTGAGTGTATCAAAAAACCCTATTATCTTTTAGAGAGGATATCGAGAACTATTTAAATAAATGATTTGAGAATGACGATTATACCCGAGAGGTCGGCATAACGTTTTATGTTTGGGTTTACCGAAAGGGAGTGAAGCATGTTATGGGAACTCCTTTTCCTTAAGTTATTTGTCTGGTATAAAATTCTCATGGCAATACCTAACAGATTGTGAATGGAGATGAAAGAATAACTTTGGTCTAATAAATTGGAAGTTCGCGTTTTTAAAGAAGAGGGATACAAATAAAGAAATTATGACAAGGATGGTGTGCGATGAAAGACACCAATTGGAGATTGTCGCTTGGAATATGAATACATTACAATATCTGAGTTGTGCACAAGTGGCTTAGCTCCAGCATAATTTCCTTATGAATACAAGATTAGGATAGTTTAGAAGAAGGAGAAATAACGAAAATAAATGTCGGACATAGATGTTGAACTCTAAAAGGAAGTGTTTGAGAACCGCAAGAGGTATATATAAAAGGGTCGACACACGACTTAAATTGACCAACGTTGCTAAGACGAACTCACTATCCCGTGGGTGCATTCTCTCTAAAATTTCAAATGGAAAGTTTTGAGGCCTGTCGTTTTTGGGCCAGCGAAACACATACACTAGGACGGAGAGTGACGTTAATATAGAATGCCGATAATACAATATAAATAATAATTAATAATTGTATACTGGGAGACCACATCCAATAATAATGCGCCTGATCACTAACGTTTTCAATATATATACATACATAATAATAATAATAATAATAATAATAAATATAATAATAATATAAAATTAAGTATTTCAGGATCGCATCTCTATCTAATTATTAGTAAAGTTAACCAGGGTGCATTCCCGGGGTCGTGCCATCTACTCGACCCCTGACCAGCGGATGAGCACAAACTCAGCTAGTCAGGTGATCTTCTATTTCTCAGGGCCTTAAACCCCTTCAATGGGCTGGATTCAATATTGTTATATTTCTATATCTTTATTTTTGTGTCAATTTTTTTGACACGTGTCTGTTGTTGATTCTACTTCTCTTTGATTAGGAGATTATTTTTTGGTTTTTTTTTAATGGTAATAACACGGATGTTGTTGAATTGGACGCGTCCGACGCAATTCAATTTTTGGTCTCTAATGAATTAATCGCAGTTTTCTGCTTTAAATCTAGTATTTGTGATTTGAGTTTCGATCGGGATGTAGAATATCGCGAAAAAAATATTCGAATCGTAGGCGCGTTCGCACGCAAGGGAGAGTGGTCGCCATATTCGCTTCACAAATGTTATTGGCGGAGTCGTAATTCTAGGCAACCCAAAGAACATCACCATGGTTATCCGAGCGTTAAATTTCGAATAAACGCAAGAAATGTGATAACCGTGGACCGGAAGGGTACCGTTTCGATTAAATGCTCGATAGAAGCCTAAATAAGCTTAGACGAGAGGTCTTTTGAGAAACCAGGAGAAGGCGTGAAGTAGAAAGGCCAATAGCTAAGGTGTACTTTCCCCAATATACGAAACTGTTGTTGTACAAAGTTATTATTAATGTTTAAAGCACCTTAAACAACGAGAGTTCAAAGGCAGTCATATATTTTTAGCGAAAACACGCTGTTTTTTTAAGGAGACCACCTCATTAGTTAAGACGCAAATATCTATAGCTCATTGATTCTCCCGAGGAACGATAAACTATTATTTTCAAATTCCCCATCTTTCAATATATATACTACAGTATATATATATATATATATACTTTATTTATCATTATTAGCTTATATATAATATAAGCTATATATCGCTTTGCTTCATGCATTCTGAGAAGAGTATTATCCCACCCTATATGAATTTATATATAATATATTATATATAATATATAATATGAATAATCCTTATATACACCTTATCAATAGAATACGCTTTATATGTTTCATTAAACAGAGAGGTCTTTTTCTCCCACTCCACCTTTCAATAATGTAATAATAAAAATAATAATATTGAGAGTCAATCAGAAAATACTCTTACAAATTACTCAAACTAAGACTCTCCTTCAAGCTCGTTAGACCTACAGCCCATACTCTTCCTTACAGCTCCTGTACAGGAAAGAGGCCTTTACCCTCTTCACCCCAATAAAGGGATGGAACAAAGGTGCAATTCTAAAAATAATAAGCGGAACTTCCGGGAGTTTTTTCAAAATCTCCCATAATGCCCTTTATTATTGTTCTCTTCCCCTCTAGTCCTCCAATAGAAAAATCTAGGTCATCCTAGAGAAACTAATGTTTAAAAACCAGTAGGCATCTGAGAGAACCACATAGTTATAATGTGAGAGTATAAGTCTTATCTTCAAAAATTTAAGAGGAAGTAAAACAGAGAAGTAAATTAGAACATTCATATTTTTGTTCAAAAATGTTAATTTGAATTAAAAAACCTTGACATCAAATATAATATTATTTTATATTTATTCCAGTAATCACCTAGATTTAAAGTTAATTTTTCCTCCCGAGGGGGACTTACACTGAATATGAATTTATTATTAAAGTCTAGTCCCCAGACTCTTATTTTATTTCAATTATCCTTGACAGACTAGTGCTAGAAATGAGCGTTATCTCATCACTATATAAGAGCCATAAAGTAGATCATTGTCCTAATTTAATTCATATATATAGTCTAAGTATCTGAGTTAAGAATGACTATAGAGAGTATCGCAGTGACACTCTATATTATTATTACCAATTCAGGTATATACCCCGATCAATAAGTGCCAGAAATACAAAATAAACGCAGTTAGGAGGCGATGCTGATCTCTGGCACTCACTCACGGATTCTGAAGAGATTCGAAACACGAGAAAGTATTAAAATTAAGCGATATAAGGTTGTGGTCAGATTTTAACCAAATAGGAGCGAGGTGGTGTATTTATCAGAGAGAAGGACTGGGCTTGGTCCTCTCTCGAGAGTGAATTTTTACCATAGGATCTCAATTGCTCTGTGGGTTCTAATTTAAAATGTTTCGTAACGGATAATGTAACTAGGCTCTAATATAGGAGTTAATGGTCATAACGAATCCGGGACAAATTCTGTGTAGTGAACGCGTTGTGTAAAATTATTAACAAGACATTTTTATAATTATAAAAACAGTTTACAATTAGCTTTTTTATAATTCTATTTCCTTAAAGTTTTAACAGATCTGAAGTTTGAGGAATAATTCATACAAATGACTAAACCGATTTCAAAGACAATACGTGGAATCAATTATTTTTTATCTCACTCGGGGAGTTCTGTTCTGGTTTAGTTAACTGCAGTGTGTGCTGAATGAAGAAACAAAATCTAAAAATTACAAAACAACTGGCACTTTGAACGCTGAACCATCAATCAGGTACAAAGTAGAAAAGTAACAGAATCAATATATATTATGGCAAGGCATTAGACGTTTTTTTTTTAGTAAACAATACCATGCGTAATGCGACCCATGTGCTAAAAGCCACATCAGTAAGAAGTTTGTGCTACATTACCCTAGTTTATATTACTTTCCTGTAGAAAAGCGTCATTAAGAGATAAAACAAGAGATATGATATGTTCATTGGACCCGGTAGCTTTTATTATATATTAGTAATATCTATATATATATATTCTATATATTTATTTATATATATTATATGGTATATATTAAAATAGAGAAAGAATATATATATATATATATAACAGTATTCTCTATAGTACTATATATAATATATCATTATATATAGTATATATATTATAGAGTGATTAAAGTATAGTATAAATGAATATATTATATGGCCAAATATAATATATAAAAAATATATTAGGTAAAAGGCGTGATGTATCACTATCTGTTCTTAGTGTTCTATTAGAGGTATTAGATGGAATGGCCACGTGAGTGCCCGAGTGAGATTTGTCAAATGAGTGCCAGAAGTGAGTGCCAGCATAAGTGCGTAAGACTGAGTGCCAGAACAATAGTGCCAGCCAGCAACTGAAGTATGACCACTTTGTTTAGTACTAATAAGCCTTTTTTCTGAATCTACTAGCACTCGGCTTTGAGGAGCCTGAATAAGCCCCATCAATATGGATGTCTATCGCCTAGAGTTATAAGGGGTAAATTGAAAAAAAGGATTCGATTGGGTATAATTAAAGGTTGCTTAGGCAGCTTCTAGTAATGGAAAGTTTAAGCATTTATTCTAGCACTTCTACATGACAGAAACGAACACAACAGCCGACACACATGACACCACACACCCAGTGCTATAGTCACTTACAACTCGCCCAAAGACAACTATACGCTAACTATAGACACTTGCAGCTTAACCCGCACACACACACACACGCCATAATGCTTTTAAGTGCACACAAACGTGGCTATGTACTTATAGCAAACCATACACTTATGACACTTATACATCCATAGACCTATACACGTCATCGCATAAGACCCACTTACAAACTCATGGCACTTATACACACCAACCATAGACACTTACACTAATAACACTTAACACTAATAACACACAGTCCACTTTCACTTACACTTACACTCAACTCGAATATTTTGATTGTACTCAAACTTTGATGTCTTCCTATAATGATATAAGGTCCATCTTGGGAGATGACTCAGATTTTTTGAGATTGGTTCAGAACTTCGAAGGCTCATTCCACCCTCTCGAGTTACTGACAGCTTAAATAAACTTCAATCATATTTTATTTTAATTAACATTATTTTACTTAATAAATTTTATATAATACTATTTTAATTTATAAATTATTTAAAATTGTATGTAAGAAAGAAAAAAACTCCAGAGTGTCTGATATATAATCATTTATTTAACATTAATAATAACGATAATTTTATTAAAAACATTAAACATTACAATAACCTGCATACATAGAATATAGAGGTGTTACCTAACACCCATGGGCTTAGTATGCTTTTGTTTTAACTGTTTAAACATCATAGTTTTAACTGGCTTTAAAACCTCACCCTATGGTTATTTTATAAAACTGCTTTTACTTTCATATATTTATTAACATTAAACTTATACCATTAAAGCAGTAAATCAATAATATCAATTTAGCAGGTGGCATAACCAGCCATCAACAAGGGATTAGAAATTGCACCTTGTTTTTTTTCTTGCTTATACTGTTTAACTCATGTATTTAAACTGTTAAGGAACTTAAAAGGAGCTTTTATTAAACTCTCATTGTGTGTGTCTGCGTGTACTAACATAGTCATAAGCATTGTTGTGTTATAGAAACCTTAACCGTAGCCCAAAAGCATGAAATCAGTAAATATTAAACGATCGAAGTCGGAATTGGAACCGGAGACGACTCATGATAAAAATTAGTCTGAATCGGAACTGCAACCGGAATCGGTTCTAGAACTCTGTCCTATTCGGGAATCTAAATCAGAGTTGAAAAATCTTGAATTTTTACCAATTAAAATCATAGGCAAATAAGGAGGAAGAAAAATGATATTGAAAAGTCTACCTTCTCGGGATTTTACCTTTTATTATTGGGTGGATGATAAGTCCTCGTCTGTTGGGTATAAATAATGGGTCGGATAACCTTTTTGAAGATGTAGCGTTCTAATTGGAACATGTAAGGTTGGATCTTGTTTGTGGCTGAACGTGTGGTAGGTACCTATTTTCAGGTCATCTCCATAGCTGCCTTTATTTAAAGTGAAAATAGCGGAGGCGAACATATCGTTCATGAATAAGTTAAGTATCACCGATGACTATTGCTTCATGTGATGTTCCGTTGAACAGTTGATATATTTATAATGAACGTTTTCTTTGCATGTCATCTTTGCTGCTCAAATGAATAGGAAGATGGCTATGATATTTTTTAATCATTGACTGGAATATATAAAAATTTTAGATTTCAAGTAACTGGAGTTTTCGAATTTTCCCAAATGCTTAAGGGGAGACTTTATCCTCAAAATCCATTTCTTCGAACCGATAAAAGAAAATGTTTTATTGATGAACAACTAATTTATCTTTAATTTTTTGGGGGAAAAAAGAAAAAAAAAACTTTTCGTTTGGGGGGGAGAGGGGAAATTTTTTTTGGGGGGGGCTTTCACAAAATGGCAATAAAATCTTTAATATTCAAGATATTTTAATGCTTTCTTCACTAAAATACTGCTATTTCGTGTAGTAATAAATTTCATTTAGACAATTTATTTCAAATTTTATTTTTTAAAAGTTTTTTTGGACAATCTCTGAAAAGTACTTTCAAAATTTTTGAAGTAAAAGCAATCAATCACGTGTGACACCACCTTACATCATACAAAAGCATTTAAAATAAACTTCAGTCTGTTAAGGATTTTATATGCAGAGTTGTTATCAAAGTAGAACCTACTGCACATTGTCTAACGGCGACGCTGTTGTCGATGGTTCGAGTCCTGGCGCGAGTGAATGATTTTTTATTCTTCTTATTATTGCAAATTTGATCACAACAAGACATGTTGTGCCCATTTCGGCGTTGCTTTACTTTGGTTGGTTGCTCCTGTAACCCAAGAGCCCCCAAGCAGGAGGCCATGTAGCCCCGGCAGGTGTTCCAACCAGCCTTCTGTCGATTTAAATAAGTATCTAGTTTCAAAGCAGTGGTATCGGAGCAGAAGATTAGAAAACTGTTCCGATATGCCTTCTTTTCTGAGAAGGCGGATATTAAATTAAATGTAATGTACATTGTCTAACCGCGACGCTGTTGTCGATGGTTCGAGTCCTGGCGCGAGTGGTGAAATTTTTCTTTGTCTTATTTTGCAAATTTGTTGCAACAAGCATGTTGTGCACGTTTCGGCGTTCTGTCTTTGATTGGTTGCTCTTGTTACCCAGGAACACCCAAGCAGAAATGCTATGTAGCCCCAGCAGGTGTTCCAACCACCCTCCTGTCCATTTAAATAAGTACTGAGTTTCAAAACAGTGATTTCGAAGCATTATATAAGAAAATTGTTCCGAGATGCCATCTTTTTCTGGGAAGGTGGATCGGACAAGTGACAAAGCTTCCTGTACATTGTCTACTACGACGCTGTTGTCGATGGTTCGAGTCCCGGCGCGAGTGAAATTTTATATTCGTCTTATTATTGCAATTTGTCGCAACAAGCATATTGCCCATATCGGCGTTTCCTGACTTTGGTTGGTTGCTCCTGTAACCCAAGAGCACCAAAGAATGCCATGTAGCCAGAGCAGGTGTTCCAACCACCCTCCCGTCGAGGATATAAATAAGTACCGAGTTTCAAAGCAGTGATATCGGAGCAATAAATTAGAAAACTGTTACGATATGCCTTCTTTTCTGGAAAGGCGGATCGGAATAGTGGTAGAGCTTCCTGTACATTGTTTAACGGCGCGACGTCGTTGTCGATGGTTCGAGTCCTGGCGTGAGTGAATTTTTCCTCATTATTGCAAATTTGTCGCAACATGCATGTTGTGCCCATTTCGGAGTATCTTGACTTTGGTTCCTGTAACCCAAGAACACCCATGCAGAATGCCATGTAGCCCTAAACAGGTGTTCCAACCACCCTCTTGCCGATTTAAATAAGTACTAAGTTTCAAAGCAGCGATATCAACGAAGCTATGAGATTAAAAACTGTTCATGGCGCCTTTTCTAGCTGCGGATCGGGACCATGGTAGAGCTTTCTGCATAAGGTTCAACGGCGACATTCGTTGTCGTGACATTTCGTCTGAATCCCGGCGCGAGTGAAAATTCTTTGTTTGTCTTATTATTGCAAATTTGTCTCAACAAGCATGTCGTACATTTTCGGCGTTTCTTGACTTTGATTGGTTGTTCCTGTAACCCAGGAACACCTATGCAGAATGCCAGGTAGCCTCAGCAGGTGTTCCAACCACCCTCCAGTCGATTTAAATAAGTACCGAGTTTAAAGCAGTGATATCGAAGCATTAGATTGGAAATCTGTTCCGAGATGCCTTTTCTGGGAAGGATATTAAATTAAATATTAAATTTCATTTTTATAAAAAATTTTTTTACAAAAATCCAGAGAACCTATGAAGACTATTTTCTAAATTGTTAAAATTCGTGACATCACCTTTATTAGCATTATGCTCTCCTTATTATAAAATGCATATTAGCACTGAAATGTGTTTTCCTTAATGTGGTGGCTTGGAGGGCGACGTATGATTCATCTTAGCGACGTTGAGATAATGCATTGGCTATTTCTGCAAAGATTTTACCGCCTCTCCTCCTGAAGATGTTCTAGTTAATAGAAAGAAAACATATATATATATATATATATATATATATATATATATATATATATAGATATGTTATATATATATATATATATATATATATATATATATATATATATATATATATATATATATATATATATATATATATATATATATTCCCAATGCAAATGCAAATAATTTATTTTTAATTCGGCTCCGGCTAAGGTTTTTACATTTGAAAATTGATGAGCACTTTTGGTATATTTTCACTCCAAAAAAATATTTCTGAAAAAAAAATTTATACCTAAAATCTAAATCCGGGCTCCGCTCCCATTTGGTCTGACTATGGTTTCTAATGATGAAATTGTCCAGCACGTCTTCTGTAATAATTTTTTCAGTTCGCGCCACTTTCGAGGTTCTCATACTCGGCTTCCCGCCCGATCTGCGTGATCCGGATCCGACTAAGGAATTTGCACTATTTGAAAATTATTCAGCACGTCTTCGGACAATAAATTTTTCACCAAAGTATTACCAGCACCATACCTGCGGATCCGGCTCCGACTTCGGCTTCGGCTTCTCGGCTTCGGCTTCGGCTTCTGGCTGGCTTCGGCTTCTGGCTTCTCTGCCTCTCGCTTCTGCCTCTGGCTGGCTTCGGCTCCGACTCATGATTCTTGACTTATTTGTAAATTATTAAGCAGAGTACTTTCTGGCAATAAATTTTCACCTAAAAAATATTTATTGAAAATTTCATACCTAGGATCCGGTTCCTACTTCCGGCTTCAGATCCGGCTCCGATCCAACTAAGGTTTCTGTACAATTTGAAAATTGTTCAGTAAGTCTTTGACAATATATTTTTTTCACCTAAAAAATTTCTTTTGAAAAATCCTATACCAAGCGATCCGGCCTGACTTCGACTTCGGCCCGATCCGACTAAGTTTCTAATTATTTGAGGGTTTGTTCAGCACGTCTTCTGGCAATACCTTTTTCCGAAAAATATTTTTGTGAAAAAAATTTCATACCCAGGATCCGGTTAAGGATCCGGCTCCAGATCCGACTTCAGCTTCAGATCCAGATCCGGACTATGCTTCGCACTATTTGAAAAATTGCTCGGCACGTCTTCTGACAATAAAATTTTCACCAAAAAAAAAATATTTCCAGAAAGAGCGTGCTAATACCCAGGATCCGGTTTCCCGGATCCGGCTCTGTTTGACTCGATCCGGCTGGAGTATCACACGATGTGCAAATTGTTCAGCACGTCTTCTTCTATTAAACTTCTTCACCTAAACATAATTTCTGAAAAAAATCAAACCCCTGATCCGATCCGGATTCGGATCCGCTTCGACTTCGACTTCGATCTCGACTTCGAGTGTAAGACTTAGGCTTCGACTTCGACTCAGGCGCCGGATCCGGATCCGGTTCTGCTTCTGGTTTCGGCTTCGGCTTCGGCTTCGGCTTCGGCTTCGGCTTCGGCTTCGGCTTCGGCTTCGGCTTCGGCTCCGGATCCGACTAAGGTTTCTGCACTATTTGAAAATTGTTCAGCACGTCTCCTGGCAATAAATTTTTTACCTAAAAAATATTTTTGAAAAAAATTTATACCCAGGATCCAAGGATCCAGCTCCATATCCGACTCCAGCTTGGCTCCGAAACCGACTAATGTATTTACATACTATTTTGAAAATTGTTCAGCACCTTTCTGGCACAATTTTTCCCCTAAAAAAAATTTTCTGAAGAAAATTTATTCAGATACGGATCCGACTAAAGTTTCGGCACTATTTGATAACTGTTCAGCACGTCCTCTGGCAAAAAACTTTTCACTTGAAAAAAATATTTTTTGAAAAAATTTAATATTCGGGCCCGGGCCCGGGTCCGGGTCCGGGTCCGGGTCCGGCTCTGGCTCCGACTTCGGTTCCACTCCGACGTCGGCTTTAGCTCCGATCCGACTAAAGTTTCTGTACTATTTGGAAATTGTTAAGCATCGTCTCTTGGCAAAATTTTTTACCTAAAAAAATATTTTTCGAAACAATTTATACCCAGGATCCGGCTCTTGTTCAGCACGTCTTCTTCCATTAAATTTCACCATAAAAATATTTCCTGAAAAAAAGCAATCATACCCAGGACTGCAGCCGGGATCCGAAGCTGACATCGACTGACTTCGGCTCCGGATCCGCCTAAGGTCGCTCCACTATTTGAAATTAGCAGCATCGTCTTTGGCAATAAATTTTTTTACCTAAAATATTTTTCGAGAAAAAAAATTTGCTACCCAGGACCGGGCTCTAGATCCCACTTCGGCTCCGGATCTCGACTAATGCTTCTACACTATTTGAACATTTGTCCAGCACGTCTTCTGACAATAAATTTTTCATCTAAAAAATATTTCCGAAAATTATAAGCAGGATCTCGATTCCGATCCGGCTCCGGATACAGCCCGATCCGCCCGGATACGGCTCCGATGGCCGACTTCGGCTCCGGATCTGACTAATGTTTCTACACAATTTGAAAATTGTTCAGCACGTCTTCCGGAGATAAATTTTTCACCTAGAAAATATTTTCTGAAGGAAAATTCATTCCCAGGATTCGGATCCGGCTCTGACTTAGGCTTCGGCTTCGGCTTCGGCTTTGGCTTCGGCTTCGGCTTCGGCTTCGGCTTCGGCTTCGGCTTCGGCTTCGGCTTCGGCTTCGGCGTCGGCTTCGGCTTCGGCTTCGGATCCGACTAAGGTTTCTGCACTATTTGAAAATTGTTCGGCACTTCTTCTGACAAATAATTTTCCTGCGCATTTAACGAAAAAATGGCTCCGGATTAGCCCGGATAGGACTTCGGCTTTGGCTCCGGATCCGACTCATGTTTCTAAAGTATTTGAACATTGTTCAGCACAGGGTTGCGGAGTCGGAGTCGGAGTCGGAGTCGGAGTCACGGAGTCGGGGAGTCGGTAGTTTTGAAGAGGGTGGAGTCGGAGTCGGTAATTTTGAAGAGGGTGGAGTCGGAGTCGGAGTCGGTAATATTCAAGAGGTCGGAGTCGGGGTCGGAGTCGGAGTCGGAGTCGGTAACTTTCAAGATAGAGTTGGAGTCGGAAAATTTTAAACTGACAAAGCTATAAATTGTGACTCTGTGAATGACTTCAATCACTTCATGCAAGTTTATTGACTTTCGACTTCCACATCACAAAATGCAATTGCAAACTTCGAAGATTTTTAACCAGCACCTTATGTTTCAATTTGGATTATATTCTAATAAATTCAACCTTCTTCAACCTTATACCATCTATATTTAAGATACTGAAGGAATAAAGACTCCATGGTACGAAGAGAAATTTCTCTCATTGACAATGATATTATACTAGCTGTTGTTTATATTGGTCCAATCTGTAAGCTTAACTGAAGAACAGCAACAAAAAGCTAAATCTGCACTTCTGTAATGTACATTTGTATTAAAGGGTTGCAGGAAGTTCAAGAAGAAAAGGATACATATAAACATATTGTAAGTGATGAAACTACAACTATCTCCGTTACTACCTTCTCAAGTCATTCTTCAGAAAGTTCAGAAGATTAGTATGAAAAGCTTCTAGATATTGAAGAGCTTAGTCGAAAGCGTCGATTGGTTCAAGAAAAAGGTCAAGGTCCTTCCTAATCCTTGTACACAATATTCCATAACTTTAAATAAAATTTCTTTGCTGCACTGAAAGAAGTTGAAAAATTTTATGTAACTTCGAAGAGTATCAAGACATTGTACAAGAAGCTGAAATTGCTGTTACTGCTCTACCTCCAACGCAAGTTAGCGTGGAACTGCTTTTTCTGCTTTTCGCATTATAAAATCAGACCAAAGAGGAAAATGAAGGGGAACCTGGCAGATGCTATTCTATTTTTAAGAACTAATTCATTCAATGAGTAGATGATATTAGATGTAAGTTCATGTAACTAAGTAATGTAGTAGTTTATATATATATATATATATCTGTTGTTGTTATTATAGAAAGAAAGAATATATATGAATATGTATATATATATAAATATATATAATTTTATATATATATATAATATATATATATATATATATATATATATATATATATATATATACACATACATGTGTAAGAGAAAGAGAGAAAGGAGAGAGGAGAGGAAAGAGAAAGAGAGGAGCGAGAAAGAGGGCGGCGAGGGAGAGAGAGAGAGAGAGAGAGAGAGAGAGAGGGACTTTAATGAGACAATGGAAAGGAAGGAAGGAAATGAAGAGAGAAGAGTTCTCCTTAGGAAGCGACTTCATCCTGTCAGCTACCGCAAGCATCTTCCAGATCGTCCCTCTGACCATTCCTCTTTCCTCTTTCAAGGCCTTTATATTTGTAGCTGGATGAGAGTCCTCCACCTGATTCCACCCATCTTCTGTCTTCCCCTTTGTCTTCTGCCCTCTGGTGTCCATTCCTGGTATTCCTCTGTTCTATCCTTTTCCAGATAAAACCCTAACGATCTCAATCTTCCCTCACATCCATTCTGTGTCATCTTTTACATCTTATTTTTCTAATAACTTCTCTCATTTCTTATTCTGTTCTTCGATTTAACCATAGTTCTTATCCTTCATCCAGCTTCAGTTCACTTCTTTCGTTGTTCCGCGCCTGTCTCCTTGCTGCAAAGAAAGAATCACTTTTAACCTCTACCTGAGCTTTATTTCATCAGCATACCGCTTCATAACTAATCCATACTTTTCCATTCATCGCGTAATCTCTCCTCCCCCCTTTCTGTTAAACACCTCCGAGATAATTGCATTTACCGCCTTCACCTCCTCCTCTTTCACCATCATTCTCATCCCCTCCTCATTTCCTCCTCCACATTGTTAATATCTCTCTTGTCTTCATCTTCATCCCTGCTTCCTCCCACTCCTCCGCAAACACCACCTCTCGAACCGCCTCCTCTCTCTCGCTCCAACATGCCAGATCGTCTGCATACGCATTATGTCCCCTCCAAATTCTCCCAGTCATAGGGAACATGATACAAGTCTATGAAATATTTACTACGGACAGTTTTTCTAGGGACACAATAAGAAATGGTGAAGACGTGTAACCTTGATTCATTCTGTACTAGTTTAAAAATTTTGAATGGTTTCCGCAGGAGTTTGTTGAGTGTGACTAATTTGCAACATTTACGAAAGGATTGATAGGTATATGGATTGTTTGTGCATAATAAAGTATATTCTGACGTAGCAAAAGTGGCGGGTTTTTAAGTTAGTTATTAAAGTAAACCGCATGTTATACCAGTATCACAATAAACTTAATAAAGCTTGTATTATTGAAGTTAGCATGAACCTTAGCTAAAGATTTTACTTTTGGTACTAGTTTTGGTGCATATATTATATTGACCTTTGTTTAGAATTTGACAGGCCTTAGGGTGTTGTGTAGGTTGTGTTTGTCGCATGGGCATGTATTTGATAAATATTTAGTTGACTGGGGACAGTCTCGATAGGTCCATGTTGCCTCTAACTGGTTCTTTGTTTCCTTATCTCTATCTGAGGTATACTACACTGAAATAAATAGTGACTTCCTGATTGAACAACGATAATATGATGGTGTAAAACTAATGAAGAAATGTTTTAGAGGTGTTTAAGCTGTCGAAAATATCCAGCGGCGTTAGATGTTCATCACTGTTCATATTCATGTGAAGTACAACTCATTAAAAACTTTATGGCACATCGAATGCAACTATATGTTATTTTAGATTGCCAAGGCTGACTACTATTTTAAAAAGAAAAAAAAGAAAAGATTTTCCCAGACCAAAATGGACAAAGCTCTCATGAATGACACAAGGTAGGTGGAAAACTTCGATGGATTGTTACGACCTAATGAATTTTTAAATCATTGTTGAAGCTTAAGAGGAGCTTCAATGGATCAAGATATTTTTACCTTTTATAAAAAAACTTAGATCTTTTCAATTCTTTAAGCAAAAGCAATTTGCTATGGTCATTTATTTATGTATTTAAATTTATTCTCAAACACTTTTCATTTTGTATTAGATTGCATCTAAAATTAGTGACAGCAACTGCTCTAATCATATTGAAATGATGTTTGTTTATTAGTAGGTTTTTAAGCAAACATCAACGAAACATTTTCAAACCTTTTGGAAGTTTGTAACAGAACTTCTGCTTTCTTTTAATGGAGAATGATAATGATTCTTGTGAGAATCAATTTAAAATGAAAAGATATAGGGCAATTACAATTTATATTCTGATGATTTTCAAACCAGTTAGAGAGCAAGTTCATGAATCAAAGATACATCTTCTCATTTTCAATTCCTATAAAGTTATTTTATTCCATCGATCAACCAAAATTTGCTAATTTTGGGAAATAAATTCTGATATGTGCAGTCATATTTAGATTGTTAAGTATTTTAGCATTTCCTCACTCAAAATGTGAAATCCAAAACCATATTTCTCACTACTCTGAAAAGGTTCAAAGCAAACCTTTTCAATTCTACATGAGAAGAAAATCTAGCAGAACTGGTTTTAATGAGTGTTCATCGTAGCTGCAAATATAAACGAAGGAAGTTATCAATCATTTGCTGTTGAGATCAAAATTAAGAATTTTATATGAATAAAATTATCTTTTATTTTCAATTTATTATTAATGTTCCATTATTTTATTCCTTTTATTGAAGTAATATATATATATATATATATATATATATATATATAGAAAAGAGAGTACATATATATATATATAGTATATATATATATATATATATATATATAAATATACACACATTGACACACATTACACACACACACACACACACACACACACACACACACATAACACACACACACACATACATATCTACACACACAACCCAGAATCCTTTATCATTATTATTATTATTACACATATTAGAGCACATATTCTTAATCCCAAAAACACCCCGAAATTTTTGTTAATGTTCCCTTTGAGTGAGGAGCATATGAAAGAGCAACATGAGAGGAGGAGGAGAGAGAGGAGAGAGAGAGAGAGAGAGAGAGAGAGAGAGAGAGAGAGAGACTCATCAACATCAGCTTCATCAGCAAAGTAGGCTTAATAATCATCCAACTTTCTCTTCCAAAGTCGAAAGTAGGTGAAAAGCTTTTACCAGAAGAAAAGAAGTAGAAGAAAATGACGAAGTCGAAAAGAAAGCCCAGCCTACCGCCCTTTATACCTTTTAGTGAGAACTCGTCGTATTCAGAAAACCACTTTAAGAGCTTCACGGGACAGAGGAACTCACTATGGCATCTCGTCAATGTGGTTCATCCTTGGCCCAGGTGCGCCACAACAATACCCCTACCAAACCCGCCATTCACCACTATTATGCACCTTTCTCTTCCCGCTAAACTCTTTTCACATTTCTCTCCTCCAGGCATTTCTTTACTGACTCAATCCACTTTTTCTCTCGGTCTCCTCAGCTGTTCGATTCCCAGCACACTCACCACTCATACATCCGCTTAACCAACCGACTATCATCCATCCTTTTCCACATGAAGAAACCATCTCCACTAGTTTCATATTATTCTCTAATTTACTCCCATCTTCACCACACTAAAACGTTCATTTTCATTTTATCATTTTCACACCTAACAATGCCCCTAAGATTGTCCATCTGAACCCATTTTACTTTGGATCTATACCTCTTATTCCAAACCATAGTCTCACTACTATACATTAACGCAGGTAACGACAAGTTTCTTATATATATATATATATATATATATATATATATATATATATATATATATATATATATATATATATATATATATATATACATATATATATATATATATATATATATATATATATATATATATATATATATATATATATATATATATATATATATATATATATATATATATATATATTATTACATATATATATATATATATATATATATATATATATATATATATATATATACATTATATATATATATACATATATATATGTATATAAATATTTATAGATATTGCAGAGCATATATATATATATATATATATATATATATATATATATATATATATATATATATATATATATATATATATATATAATTTTCATATAGATAATTTTCTAGAGGGTAGAGTCGGAGTCGGAGTCGGAGTCGGTAATTTTAAAAAGGGTGGAGTCGGAGTCGGTAATATTCAAGATGTCGGAGTCGGAGTCGGAGTCGGAGTCGGAGTCGGTAATTTTCAAGAGGGTGGAGTCGGAGTCGGAAAATTTTTGAACCGACTCCACAACCCTGGTTCAGCACGTCTTCTTGAAATAATTTTTCACCTCAAAAATATTTTCTGAAGAAAATTCATACCTAGGTTCCGACTCCGATCCGGATCTGGCTCCGACTTCAGTTGGTCCCTATCCGATTCAAGGTTTCTGCACCATTTGAAACCAGTCCAAATGCATTCTGGACAATAAATTCACCAAAATATTTCCTGAAAAAAATTCAACCCAGGATCTGGCTCCGGATACGGCTCCGGATACGACTTCGGCTTCGGTTCCGGATCCGACTAATGTTTCTACACTATTTGAACATTGCTCAGCACGTCTTCTTGAAATAAATTTTTCACCTAAAAAAAAAATATTTTCATTAAGAAAATTCATACCCAGGATCCGGATCCGAATCCGGCTCCGACTTCAGCTTCGGTTCCGGATCCGACTAAGGTTTCTGCACTATTTGAAAATTGTTCGGCACGTCTTCTGACAATAAATTTTTCACCAAAAGATATTTCCCGAAAAAAAAATTCATACCCAGAATCAGGCTCCGATCGGCTCCGGATACGGCTCCGACTAATGTTTCTATGACTTTTGGAACATTGTTCAGCACTTCTTGAAATAAATTTTTTCACCTCAAAAAATATTTCTGAAGAAAATTATACCTGCGGATCCCGGATCCAGATCCGATCCGCTCCGACTTCACAGCTTCGGCTCCAGATCTGACTGCTTCTGCACTATTTGAAAATTGCTCGGCACGTCTTTGATAATAAATTTTTCACCAAAAAAAATATTTCCCGAAAAAAAATTCATAACCAGGATCCGGCTCCGATACGGCTCCGGATACGGCTTCGTATAGATCCCACTAATGTTTCTACACTATTTGAACATTGCTCAGCACGTCTTCTTTGAAATAAATTTTCACCTAAAAAAAAAAATATTTTCTGGAAGAAAAATAATTTAGTTTTATAAATCTTGATCCGGCTCTCGACTTCGGCTTCGATTCGGATCCGGCTAAGGTTTCTGCACTATTTGAAAATTGTTCGGCACGTCTTTCTGACAATAAATTTTTCAACAAAAAAATATTTCACGAAAAAAATTCATACCCAGATCCGGCTCGATCCGGATCCGGTTATGACTTCGGCTTGTGCTTTGGATCCGAAGGTTTCTGCACTATTTGATAACCGTTCAGCACGTCTTCTGGCAATTTCACTTAAAAGATTTTTTTTAAAAAATTTCATATTCTGCCCGGCTCCGCCCAGCCCACACCGGTTCTGGCTTCATCTCTGCCCGGATCCGGCTCCGATCCGACTAAGGATTCTGCACTCATTTAGGCAATTGTTTAGTACGTTTTTTCTGGCTATAAATTTTTTTTCATCTGTGTACCAATTCTGAAAAAATTTATACCCAGGATCTGGCTTCGGCACCGGCACCGGCACCAGCACCAGCCCGGCCCGGCTGCGGCTGCGGCTGCTGCTGCGGCTGCGGCTGCGCGCTGCGGCTGTGGCTGCGGTTGGTGCGGCTCCGGCTTGACTCATTTATTTGGATCGAGTAAAATCCGGAAGAATGGGTGGAGGTTGAGAAATGAAAAAAAAAATTTTCTATAATTATAAATAAACCTTTTTTTTTTTAATCTAAACCAACCTGGAATTACATTTGACTGGAATTGAAATTTTTAGTTCGACAACTCTCTAAATAAATTTCAGTATCTAAACCATTTAGAATTTTTAAAAATAATTACACCATGATGTTCAGGAGGAATTTTTCTAATAATCTAGATAATAAAAAAAAAAGTGAAAATTTTGATTTTGACTTCAAAAAGTAGTTTTTGAGATATGGATTGAGATATTTGTGGTTTTAAACTGGATTTAATATATATATATATATATATATATATATATATATATATATATATATATATATATCACACACACACACACACACACACACATTCACATATGTGCACATTATTTATTAGATGCATTATTAGACATACACATTATCACATTCATACACATTACATAGCATATATATATATATATATATATACAGTATAGATTTATTTATTTATTTATTTATTTATTGATATCAACTATTATCTCGCATTGGTTGAAAGGTGGTGTTGGCGACTAAGTTTTTAATTAAAACTCTAACCTTCATTCATGATAAAGAAAATATGATGGAAGGGGGTTTTCAGCATCTTGCCACCAAGCGAAGAGAACTTAGAAATTTTCTTCATATGATTCGACTACTCCGAATAACGCAACTTCACTTTAGTTATAACTCAATATTTGAAATTTCTTCTTCCTGTAATTTTATTTTGATACTTTCAATAAAAAACTGCTAAATGCGTCGAAAAGAAATGTAGATCCTCCAACTCGAATTTATAATAAAAAACAATTATAATTTATATTATTCATGCTATTTGGTGACGTAAATAGAATTTTTCTTTGGTAATTACTGTAACTTCTGACCAAATGACATATTCTCTTATGAAA
>JABUQX010085389.1:32500-38319 GCA_015478945.1 Trachelipus rathkii
AGGTTTGGTTTATCAAATTACAAAAGATAGGTAAACAAATAGTTTTCTATTTACGAATGTTTCATTGTCCCTCATTAATGTACAACAACTTTAAATCTGGATGAAGGAGTTCCTAGGGTAGTGTTTCTAAGTGTATTACTATTGCTCTCGGATTTATGGTATAGTTACTTCTATCCCAGCGACGGTCCAATTTTTCTCCTCTATGTTGTGCCTTGCGCTATTATTTAGCCTGTCATGAGGCCTGCCTTTTTCTCTAACGAAAACTTCAAATTAGTATTAAGAATAATTTTCACAATGTGGGTAACTCCCATGAGTATCCATCTTCTCTCCCAACCAAAACTCAATAGTGCTTTTAAGATAAAAGGGAATCGAAGACCTGCCATCTCTTCCAGCGAACTTAAACCGTTATTTGGTTTGCCCCATTCCTGTAAAACTTCACAATGTCCAAAATGTTCTAGAACTCATTCTAGATGGCCACTTAACATGCGCACCGCATATTAAACTCCTGCGCATGACTTGTCATCTCGCCTCAAAATCTTGAGGTGCTCACCGCATGTTCCTTTTAACTCTCTATATAGCCCTCTATATCGCCCTAGTCCGTTCGAAGCTGGACTATGGATGTGTAGTATATGGTCAGACCTCCCCACTTGTTAGATCCCATCCAAAACGAGGCGATTCGTATCTCCACTGGAACCTTCCGTTCGTCCCCCAGGGTGAGCCTTGAAGTTGAAATCCAAGTGTGATGCTACTATCTCTTCGAAGGAATACATCATGTGCAGAAAGTTATCTTCGCTTTCAAACCCCAATACCGTCTGCTCTGACACCAATTCGGCAGGAGATACCTCAGAATCCTAATTTCTGGCGATTTGCAAACACAGTTCATAACATCCTTAATTTCCTTAACATCCCTTTGCAAAAGGTGCTGGCTTATGCTCTTACGAGAAGGGTATATACCTTGGCTATTCCCCCCCCCCCCTTTCTTTTTGCCCCTGCCTCCCTCTCCCAATCTAGCCCCCCCTCCCCTGTCTTTTTTTTTTTTTTTTTTTTTTTTTTTTTTTAGTTGTCACCACATCATCTCACAGGGCAGAGCCCAATTCAAGGAGGGGGTGTTGCACACTCATATATTCATCAACTAACTCAAACTACGCAGATGAGCACAGACGCAGGCTTTAAAGTGAGAGAGATTAAATTCAGCAGGAAACACAGAAGATGGAAGAGAATTCCCACTGAACAGAGGTGGCAGGAAAAAGAAGGAAGCACCAAAGCGGCTAGCCTGGAGTTACCATATCAACCACCAAAACTCATGCGCTGACACAGCACCCCTTGTGCTACGAGGGCGTCGTAAAGGTGGTGGTACGCGAGTGATAAGCTCCCTCGAGCACCTGCCGCTGCGGTACCTATAGAAAAGAGATAAAGCACCAACATCGCGCCACAACGATAGAGGGTCAAGTGAACTGGAAAGTGCAGAACAGTTTATAAGCCTTTTGGCCTTTGACTCGAACCCTATCCAAAAGCCGGGTGAAACCAAGGCCCCCCCCCCCCCAGATATGAGAGCAGTACTCCATACAAGGGCGGATGAGGCCCTTGTATAGCTGGAGCAACTGAGAAGAGGAAACAAAGTCTCGCAGCCTAAACAGAATTCTATTTCTTTGAAGGCCGCCCCTACAACCGTTGTGATGTGAGGTTTCCAAGACATTTTTTTGTTTATGTTAAGACCAAGGATGTTTATATTGTCAACAGGAGAGACGAGAGAACCGTCGAAAGAGATAGGAAAGTTAGAAGGTGTCTTAGAGAGGGAGATTTGTAGAAGTTGGGTTTTTAAGGAATTGAATTTCACAAGGAGTATTGATATTGAAAGGAATTCAGACTACCTCACCAGGAAATTCTATCCAGATCAGCGAGAATAGAATCGGAAAGATTAAGACGAGAGGCAATTCTAGAAGTAAAAGAGGGAGCAGAATTGAAATGAGTTGAAGAATGAAGGGTTGAGTCATCGGCTTACGAGTGGATAGAGTTAGATGTGCAGGTGAGAAGATCATTAATGAAAAGTAGGAATAAAGTAGGAGATAAGACAGAACCCTGAGGAACACTACTATTGATAGAAAAAAAGAAGTCGCCCCATCAACAATTGCCGATATTGAGCGATTTGAAAAGAAAACTAGACACAAGTAAGCAAAGAGAAGGAGGACCCAAAGGAGGGGAGCTTGAAGAGTAGTGACGCGTGCCATAGTCCCGGTCAAGTGCCCTTTGGATATGTCAGCGCCACACGCAAGTCTCCCCGTAGTTCCGGAGGGGCGGAAAACCATAAATCAGTTAGATAGGAAGTATGTCACCAGTAGACCTCGAGCGCCGAAAGCGTACTGGCGATCGGAAAGAAGTGACTGAATTCCAGAAGATCTAAGAAATGAGGAGTTGAGAAGGGTTTCAAAGATCTTAGATATAATACAAGTGAGAGCTATAACTGGCGATAGTTAGAAGGATCAGAGCTGCTTCCCTTTTTCGGAATAGGTTGACATATGCGTGCTTATTCCAACACTGAGGGAAAGTAATAGTATTGAGACATAGAGAGAATATAGTTGAACGGGGGCGGGGTCAGCACGAAAGCCACTCCTCATTTGCCGGTGCCGAATCACATCCGGGCCACCCGCCACCGCACCTTCATAGCCAAACCAGCCGCCCAGCACCCGATCAAACTGTAATCAAGGCAAGGCCATAGACACCTGAAGAAAGGAGGAGGAGTGAGTAAGGAATGCCAGAAATGTCTAGGTTGAGTTAGATGGAAATAGGAGGCCGAAGAGATTGGCTTTTCAGTTTGGATAATTAGCAGCAGAACATCAGATCGAATAAGAGGAGGAAAAGATGATTTACCAAGAAGTTTGTTAGAGATGTTTTTGGCAAGAGGCCAGAAAGGATTTATCAGTAGGAAGAATAACGGAGGTTAGCCGCAATCTTTCGTTTGGATGAAAAACCCGCTTCGTTCGACGAAGAAAGTATCCCTGCAAATTATTTCTAGCTGAATGAAAATTAGCAAGTGATAGAAGAACGAGAAATTTTTCCACCCCCGATACGCACTGTCTCTAGACCTGAATGGCCAGAGATTCAAGAACGAATCGAACCATGGTATGAGAAGAGAAAGATTTAGTCGAAGAAGGAATGACCTGCTCAACCAACCAATGCTCAACCCATAAACGATTACAGCTCTCACCTTATCGACAGAGCCGAAGCGTGACCAGAGTCAAAGCAGTCATTTCATTAGCCAGAAAAAAACCCATAGGGCAGGATGGAGCTGTTATGGAGAAAGTATTAAAATTTGAGAGAATCAGATTGTGGTACGATTTACTTAGGAGCGAAAGTGATGTTATTTAAAGAGAAAATGAACTAGTGGTGGAAACATAGGTCAAGTGTGTTCAAGATTGGTTGGGACGATGCGGAATGTGTGTGGGTTCTTTATTAGTTGCTCCAGATTGTTAAGAATGCTGAATGATCCGGTTTTAACCACTAAATCAGTATGAGAAGGATCCCAACCATTCAGTGTTGTGTACATTGAAATCCTCTAATAGAGGACCTCAATATTTGGATGAGAAGATATAAAGCAGTCTCGTTGAGAAAGTAGTTAGGATATTCAAAAAAAGCGTCGAAACCTGTTCCCTGTTAGGGAAACAGTAGGCAGAAGCCCAAGACTATTGTAGTAGAAAAAGGAAGTAAGTAGTAGAAGTCTTGTTAAAGGCTTCATTCCTGTCTCACTTCGTAGTTCACAGTGAATTTACTCTAGTGTTTACTGACGGCTCTAAAACAGGGGACAGTATTGAGCGGCGTCTGAAACACAAACACTCCCATATCCTCCCCCTCATGCTTCAATTTTTATGGCAGAATTAATGGCTATAATGGTTTCCCTTTCTCGAATTCTATTCCTTAACCAAGACCACTCTTATGTCATTTATTCAGATTCGCTCAGCGCGCTCCAAGAGCTTAAACCCCTTATTCCTTAAAAACACAATGGTATCCGCTGCACAAACAATTTCTTCGGCTGCTTCCACTCCCGTAAAAAAACAAATCCTTTAATGTTGGCCCCTCTCATGTAGGGGTAACTAGCAATGAAATCGCTGATGGAGAGGCCAAAATGGCCTCTTCTTCTTTTAGGAGCTGTTCCAGGTACCTCCTGGATTGCCATTAACAAGTAATAGTATTAAGTACTGTTCAGTTCGATTAAATACTATTTTGTACTAAACAGAACCATTCAGTACTATTCAGTGCATATATAAAAATATTTTTAATACTCTGTATCATAAGTACTTTCAGACGAGTAAGCGACACTCAATATGAGTGTGACACTCACGTGGAACTATCTTTTCAGAGTAAATTGCTGGTGAGTAGATAGTATACTTTATAAACATTTATATTTAAGATAATCTTTTGAATAGTACTATTTATTATCATTCCAGTACTATTCAAGTAACTACATGAAAATTATTTTACAAAAACTTATTAGTGTGTGAGAGTATGAGATTATCTAGGCCTAGCATAAGTGAGATTATTCACTATCAGATATACTATCTGTTACGCTCGGTAGTACCATAGCTTTGTGGATTTGTTTGCTAGAGGCAATAGCGTGTCCTTGATAGCACAACTATAAAGGGGCTCGGCTCTTCACTGCTCTCTCAGCATTATAATTACAGTGACAATTAGTTAGAATTGACCATTGTCACATGACAGCGCGGTGGGGAGGGCGACTGTTATATGTCTTCATTGTATAGTGGAATTGTATCTTATCGTACTCGCTAGCAGCTGGAGAGGATCGACAGTGTATAGAGAGAACATCCGTATCCCCCTGTATGAGTGTATAAATATACGTGCGATTGGACTTAACGTAGTATTCCAACACAATGCCAATGTACGTCAGAGTGAGGACATTGAGAGATACAGTGAGTTCTTGATACGTCGTTCCCATTGGACATCATAATACACTGGCTGAGTGAGACCAATCATGTGTTACTACGAATCAAAGACAAATAGACTGAATGGTACTAAATAGTACGGATTGATACTAATTAGTACCCAAAGTACTTAATAATTTTATGGAGGTACTGAATAGTACTGAGTGATAATAATTGCTACTTAATAGTACTTAATAATAAGTTTTTGGTAAAATATTTTTCACGTAGTTACTGAATGTACTGAATGATAATAAAATAGTAATCAAAGTACTTAATGACTGTCACAAGCTATTAAAAATATGTATTTAATTGTAGTACTTAATGATATTAATTAGTACTTGAAGGTACTTTATGACACTAGTATTAAAAATATTTTTATATATGCACTGAATAGTATTGAATGGTTCTGTATAGTACTAAATAGTATTTAATCTAACTGAACAGTACTTAATACTGTGTTATGTATAATAACAATCCAAGGCAGGTACCTGGAACAGCTCCTAAAAGAAGAAGAGGCCATTTTGGCCTCTCCATCAGCGATTTCATTGCTAGTTACCCCTACATGAGAGGGAGCCCAACATAGAAGGATTTGTTTTTTACGGGAGTGGAGCAGCCGAAGAATTGTTGTGCAGCGGATACCATTGTGTTTTAGAATAAGGGGTTTTAGGCGCTTGTAGCGCTGAGCCAATCTGAATAAATGACATAAGAGTGGTCTCTTGGCTTAAGGAATAGAATTCGAGAAAGGGAAACCATTATAGCCATTAATTCTGCCATAAATTGAAGCATGAGGGGGAAGGATATGGAGTGTTTGGTTTCAGACGCGCCCACACTGTCCCCTGTTTTATAGCCGTCAGTAAATCACTAGAGTAAATTCCTGTTGAACTA
>JABUQX010085390.1:0-17403 GCA_015478945.1 Trachelipus rathkii
AAAGAAATGAGAGATGACGAATACTTCCATTATATTTGTATTTGTATATACCATCCTTATGAATACGCATCTCTCAGGACCTTCTTTGCATAAGCCGATCGTTGCGATTGTTTAATATACCACTTAACGCAAAACTACGACTGAGTACATAAAGAGAGGTTAAAATAATTAGTTACCTTTTTTTCAGAGAACCTACTAAGTCAAGCATTTGTGAAATAAGCGAAAATGAACATATATCTTGTTTTTAAGCTTAGGTGACGCTTATCCTGAATTGACGTCTAAACATCTCTCCGCTCAGCAGCACTCTAATACTTAAGCAATATAACAGGGTAATCAGACTAGCGAAACAAAATTCATTTATTCGCCAATTACTATACACTTATTTACGTACATTCATCAGAGCTACAGCTAGATTATTTTTTTGTTTAATCCGTGCGCGAGACTCGTGAATAATACTATATACCAAAGATCGAGTTGGTGGTGTGTGACTATGTATTATGTAAAAACTAAATAAAACCAAGTTGCACCTAATTTTAAATTATGGTAAATATTCTTTGTTAATTTTGATAATAATATACAACTCCTATAATCTGTTAATTGTTGCACCATCCAGGATTAACTTATCGATGCTGGTATCCCTTAGCAGGATTGTTGAGTACCGTGCATTGTGTTTGAAGCACACACAACTGTCTAACTCTAACGAGACAAAAATGAGAATAAAACCGGAAGATATACTTCTATCTGTCCAATGAAAAGAGCATTCTATCTTGTATCGGTTCTTGTTACTACCTTAGTAACTCTCGACTCCTGTCACGTGAACGAACGTAGTGTGTGCCAAACATGTGGTACTCTATATAATTAGCGCAAATATGGTAGAAGTATTTATTATTATACTCAAGACTAACATTTAGGGGATTATTAATGATTTATAATTATATATAGTAAGTGAAGATGCTATATATTAACTTATTAACTGCAATTCCTTCAATTTGTCATTAGTAATATATCAAATAAGTTACTTTAATCCGCCGACCACTGAAACGAGGTAGCTCGATCGATTAAATATAAATAAACACTTCACTGAGTACAGCTATGACATCACGCATCTCTAAAAAGATAACTCTGTTCTTTGCTAGATGAGCTTCGTCAGCTAGACTGTGCTGTATGATGACACTACTTATTTCTTATTTGTTTTTTATTCGTATGTGACAAATGAGTTTTATATATTTTTCACGACATACTGTTCGTGCACGTAAGACTAATAAAGAAAGTCATTACTTACGTTGTGTTAAACCGTAATCACATCCGCGGCCAAGCTACGGGGGCTCGTACCGTAGAGCACAGGAACACAGGTTAGCGCGTAATGTTTTCCAATTACCAGCCGCTATTGAGATGGAGACGAGGAACCCCGTGAGTCAGACTACAAACTCGACCAGAGATGTATTCGGGGTGATTCGAGAGACAGTCGCAACCACTAGTTCGAGGAGGGTGTAAAATAGCATTTCCTACAACACTCTTGGTATTTTGTCAGAATACTTACGTTCCGAATGCGAGGACCTAATACGTATTTTCTTCACATCATGCTGTGAGTGTCTGGTGATACGAATCCTGGATCCTTTTGAGATGAGATCGTGCATTTGTCCCTGATCACTGATCAGTTCTCTAATTAAACAAACGAGATCAAAAACAAATACACTATAGAGAATAACCCTCGATAATGATTCTATTTTTACTGGATAAACAGAGGATATGTAGCAATTATACGGCGTTACTAAACTTAGCTCTATTTCTCGCCTCATGATTATCTATGCACTATCTGAATAGATAACAATAATTTGTTTTGTTCCTATATACATTTTTCCTCAGTAAACCTTCTAAAATTTTACCGAGGATTTCCAAAAATAGATCCTTTCGCTGTATTGCCAGTTGTCATGTTTTGCGCGAGTATATTGAATGGTTTTGTATATTTTTCAATATTACGACCCTATAAAAGTCTATTCATCAAGTGTTCTATCCATTGTATGGTAGGATGCGTGGTTAAATTAGTTTATTATTATTGATCCGGTCTGCACTGAGTTAATCCGTTGGGTGAGTATTAAAGTAGTAATTTTACCATCATTATATAATGGGGTATATCTCATATACCATTATAAACTGATATGATTACAATTCAATATTAGATTCAGACGTTTGCTATTTAGTAATAATCTACTACTATTATAGTATATATCATATAGTATATCATATTTATATCCTATATTATATATATAATATTATATAATAATATATAATTATATTAAATTATTATTATACGTATATCATATTATTAATGATATTTTTCATTCATACAATTGCCTTATTAGTGAATACAATCACTGTAGACCTCTTTTAGCAGATTGTTACAGTCGTGTTATATCATGGCTATTGATGATATGAGGATAATCCTACATTAACGGGCTAACGACGAGACATTATAAGAAATAGAAAGCCTATAGAATCTTCTATCTTATGATTCTCGAATAATAGAATATTAAGTGTCATATACTTATATTTAATATACGTGTATATATTCATTGAGAGTCTTGTTTTAATTCCCTGGATAATTTTGAGTATTCAATCTTATGAGGTACCCTGACATATTCGGCGTCATATTGTGAAATAATTATATTAATAATTATACCTATAGAATAGTCACCTGAATGATGATATATCAATTATTTAATTATATAATATCTAGGTAGAGTAGGGTTATATTATGATAGTTATATTAATGTTGACATTATGCTTCGCATTTAATTTAACGTGATACCTAACATCATCACGGTCATGATAATATTGCATTTCTTCCCCATACGAATTATATATATTGGCAATGATATTGTAACATCGACATACAATATATTTTAAAGTATGGTCGTTTATATATTTGTTCTTTTATGTCGATCTGTATCAATTTGGAATATATCTAAATGTGTATTTAGTAATTATAGTATAACGTTACTTCTTTACAAGTATTTGGAATACTATTATCGGAAAGGAATAGAATGATTTGCTTTGGATCTATTGTGGTTTCCACCTTTATATGCAAATTTAAATGTATAATTATTGAATATCAGAACTCTAGAGTATTTCTTGTGCTCAGAAATTTGCTCACAGGTGGGAAAAATAATTCGTATTCAGGTGTAAGCAAACGTGTACGTATTACAATTTTAGCAATTAACATTTAAACATTTTATTCAAAATGCCAAAGCTCAGGAATTTACGAAACTATTTAGACAAACAAAGAATTAGAAAAATGCAACAACCAAACACGTCACTATATAAAAGACTAGGCTCAGTGATATGCAATTAGTAAACTAAAAACTAAAATTTGCATTATGTGTGAAAATATCTTATTTAAGGTGGAGTATTACAAATTTATTTTATCATAATAACGGCAGTGTGCTTGTAGTATATTATTATTCCTAGTAAGATTTATATATATATAAGTCATTATATATATAAGTACATTAATTATGACTTAAAGTGTATCTTGTATTATTATTTTATTAGGTATATATAATCACTAATCTATGTCGCGGATACCTACGTAATTATTAGTATTATGTAAAGGCTATGACACCTGTTCACTTATTATTACTGTTATAGTATCTATCTAGCCAAGACTCTACTTCGTATGGAAAGTACCACCGTAGCGGTAGCGGAGATAGTTAAATCCGTTACTAATAGATAGTTAATATTAATGCGTTTCTTATGACTATAGTTAGAAATCCATTCTCTCCAGCATGATCTTAGATAGTCGTAATTAGGAATAAATATATTAAATCTCATTGTTTATCGACCATTCTAATTATTGATTTTACTAGTTTCGGCGTAAAAGTGAACGTCTTATTAAGTATTAGCGTTATCATTAGATAAATATCTATGGCGTAAACATACTCCTTTGAAACAGGTTTGCGCCAGCATTTCTTACTATTCTCGAATGTACAGCGTAGTATATTTTAAACATGTCAAACATCTATTAATATCCTAGCAAGGAGTCGATCAGCTTAAGACATAGAATGTCGTATTCATATTTTCATTTAGTAACTATCAGATGCAAATGTGCAAGTGTGTTTAGACACAAGATGAATTATACGATTTTTAGGAATAATGAGTGTAATATAATTTTAACATCTATTTAGGATCGTATGTGCACTCATGATGACACATGTAGTGTTGAGAAGATGATATGACATACACCATACGCCATTTACAGTGACTGTGTAGCATAGTAATATTGTCACACATTTTCTAAATGAAGTGCCTCACTTGCCGGGACCGTTCGGTTGACGATTTCACATGCGGACAATTGCGTCGGACGACTCTAACCATTATGTAGTTAGCACTCTGTACCACTCGCTTTAGGACACTTATCTTCTTCTCCATTCTTAATGGGCGCGTATTTAGCCGTCTCCGTCTATGGTTTGTTCCTTTATTTGCATATTAACAACGAAAAATTTATCTGATCTGTTTGAACTGGGGCTTTGATTTCTAATGATCCGCAATCGGTAATATAGTGCATGCCGATTAAAGCAATTGATGTCTGGATAATCTGATAAAGCGCTTCGTTGTTGCTTGGCTACCTCTTTCTGGAGCGTTACTGTAGAATGAGCTGAAATCATATAACTCGTAGGAGCAGTATGCGTACTATTGTATTCGATAACACTTGTTATTTACATAAAATGTGAGTAATATTCTTGTATTTACTACGACCTTTTTCTTTTTCGATTTATTACAGTTTTCTTGGAACATAATAAATACTTATTGAACACGTAATTTATGCATATTAATTGCTCAATGTGTGTTCTTTCAGAGTCATTCTTTGTGTCTCTCTCGTTCGTAGGTCTGTTGTTACTGTTCGTCGGTTTCGCTTACATAGTTATAATCTGATCATATAATATACATCACATAATTAGCAGTACTATCGTAATTTTTACTCATTATTATTATTATTTATCTGCAAGGGTCGCTAAGATATACGAGTTATAATTATATACTATCATTGTCATATATAGGGTAATATAAATACATTAGTGATGATAATTATTTATACATTAATTTAACAAATCAATTAATCGACATGAAGAGCATAATTTTTTTTATCAATTACAATAACTATTAATAATATACTATTATTATATGATGTATAATGAACGGTCCATTTGATTATTATACTACTACTATAATATTCTAGTTGTACGCGTACAATATATAGATATATATATAATATATTCCTGGCTACGCTTTCTCGTAAAATATCGTTCAAGTCTTATACGTGGCCTTCAATTTAATACGTCTACTAGCTAGATAAATCGTCTGAAGTGCACATTGGGGGGCAGTCAAGTGTGAGCGGGATATCAAATGTGCGTCATCATTGGAACTATGTAAAAAAATATACATAAAATAAAATAAAAAAAAAAATAAACTAAAAAATTCATTTCTCACATAAATATTACAGCTTACAAATGAACATATAAGAATCATCTATTTGCTTTGTACGCTCTGTCATTAAATTGCATTCATAAGAATACGTATAGTGATAATGTGAATCTATACCATCATGACACGCATCGATTTATTGTTCTATGATCAATAAGTAGTGATCTTCAATGGAGATTATCGAGTATATCAATGGCTATGCAGAGTGACACATATTTACATTATAGGGAGTATTATTTGGACGATCTTCCTACAGAGTATAAAAATATTAAGAATAAGGCACACTTGTGTAAATTACTTCTATTATTAATTTTTTGTCATCTTACTCAACTTAATAACGTGCAAACAACTAGGGCAAATGGGATCGTGGAAAATTAGGGGGAGCGTTTCTTCTACCCCGGTCTAAGGAGGGCGTGAGGACCACTTCCGTATGACGACATAATTATCACCCACCAAACGACAGTCAATAGAGCCGGTCGGATACCCTCTCCGGAGGGGGGATATTTGTCCTATCCTAAGTTCCCGTAAGGCGAGAGCCCGACTCCTCCGATCGGTGCGGTATAATCTCTGTTTGGGCGCCTATCGTTTACTAGTAAGTGAAGAGACAAGGAGACGAAAAATACGAATAAGATAAGATGTCTATTTAATCTTCTATCGACAGGAACTAGAATGTAATTATACACTCATGGGTCTTCTAAATCTAATGGCTCTTCTTCTTATTTTAGTGTCTCATAGTCGTTAAGCATGTTAGCTGAGTGTCAATACACATGTCACGTTAAATTATCATCCAATATCATAGATCTAATGTTCCATAGGTGTATGTATCACTATGTCATGGATGTATAATATTATCATGTATAAGGCTGGATTATTTTAGTGTACTAAATATCAAATTGTATTGCGTCAAAGTATTAGCTAAATTTCTCCTTATAAATCTGAATTATATTCTCCCGGTCTTGGTAAGTTCGCATTCACTCATTGCGCGTTACCTAGATTGTTTTTTTGCACAGTTGTGGTCCCTTATCTTTTCGACACGGCTGTAGCGTGGATGAACCTTAATAATTTTAAGTTCTTACTTTTGTGGATCTAGTAGAGTTATTTCTCTTGTTTTCTTTCTCTATCTGTCAGTAAAGACTTTGTAGATGTCGAATTAGTACACACATGTCACAGCGCATACTGCAGTAGGAGTCCAGGATCGTATCCTTACGCATGTTATTTATTACTGCTCGAATTTGTATACATTATGGCATTTATTTTTTACATTTATATATGACATATTTGTATTCATGGGTATGACTTTTCAATTATAATGAAATAATTATTTCTTATAGTGATATATTCAAGTATTGACGTACTAATCGAAAACTCTGACCTATACTTAATACTATAATATATACGGTCTTGGTATTACACATTATACATATATTAATACATTTTATCACGTTCTTAAGGTATCATACTCGTTTGAGTACTCATTAATCTGACTTAATGACGTTCGATGTGCCGAGCGTAGGATTAATATATACCTGATATAGTAGTATGCTCCTTTACTTGACAGGTTAAAGTATTTTTCTCTGGGTTTCTCTTTTTGTCTTCGTCGTTATCGTATGAAGCTCACTGAGGCTCTTATGTTCGCTAGTATTATATATAAAATGCATAGGGATCACATTGATCGAGTATTTCCTAACATTGTGTGGTTTGGAAAAATTAAAATTTATAAAATATATCATTAGGTTATTTACAAACAACATAATAATTATTTGATTATGCAGGTATTGAGCATACTCGTCGATCTTATATCTTATAATAATTCATCGGTCCTTTGAGTATTTATTGATTATCACCTCATACATAAGCGCGGTAAACCTACTATATATATATTTAATAATATATACATATAATGTAGAAGAATGAGAGAGGAGAGAGAGCGTTATGAGACGCCATAGACGATTCGATATGTGTTGCTGAGATGAGGATGGAGACTTCTGGAGTAAGGACGAATGCGTTAGAGCATTAGAGGAGAGAGCAGTAAGAACAGATGATGGAGATAGACGTCAGCCGAGTGTTAGAGACTGAGGATTATGACAATGAATGTTGATTCTTGTGTAAGTCTTTAGCTTATTACTCACAAAGTTCAAACACCTTACATTCGCGACTTCATCTGCAAGGGTCCGGGATCGTCTAATCTTCTAATTGCCAGGGTATCTGTCGTATCTCTTCAGCATTTTCTTTTCTCTTTTTTTTATACTCGTTCATTTTGACATGTTCAATTCATTTAAGTTTATTAGTTACGGTTGAAGCACCAGTGAGAAGTAGTGTAGTCTCCTGTAGTGCCGCACACAATTTAAATATCCCAGTAGCGGTAAGGTCTTAAGGTAATGTATTTATTTACACTACAAAAGAATATTTCAAAAAAGGGATATTAATTAATTAAAATAATTTCTAAAATAATAAAAATAAAAATTAATGATCATGAATAATAATATATTCGCATTTTAACAATATAATTGATTATCCTCATCTATTGTGGTGGACGTTCAAGGTCTTCGAATGTATATTAAGTAACAGATGCGGGTAGGATAAAAAATATTTAATATTAATTAGTAGTAAATTACATTGTTTTTGATATGTATATATATAATTCCATTGGAAACCCAAAATGACTGCCTAATACTCCCACAGGGTTAATTAATTATATTTATTATGTCATTAATAGTTAGTTCACTATGTTTTTCATTAATTATAGTATTTACTTCCTTATAATATCCCGATTTAACTATTGATAATCTTTTAATACACATATTAAGAGTATTAACAACAATACAATTATGCAACATTGTCTTGTTGCAAACACAAAAATACAAACATTATAATTTTGTCTATTATTATAATGTTATTAATTTCAATGGAAATTAAGAAATGGGTTTTCTGGGGGGTTTCTTTTAAATCAAATAAAGAATAATTAGTGCATCCGTTATAATATCCGGTAAAGAAATGCCCCCCCCCCTCTAAGAATGAGTTCCTGGTAAAATCAAATCAAAAAATAATTTTCCAAATGTTTCCAACGTTTATAAATTATTTTTCTCAATAATATAAAATCATAATTAAACCTAAAAAAAAATTACAACTAAACAGAAAACATTCAAAATGACCTCTCATATCTGCAAGGTAAGTGTGAATGTTTAAGGAACAAAGAACGCTAAAATAAAAAATGCAACTTAAAAGACATTCAAAGTTATCTCTCGTATCTGCAAAGATAAATGTGAATGCTTTAGAAACAGAATTATTAGTAAATTAAAAATGGTTAAATTTTATAAAATAATCAGACACCCTAGCGCTCAGTGCATCGGCTTCACATTCTACATTATGTGACCGGTAAACTTATTACCGGCTACTGGAATTTTACTCGGCGGAATGGTGCTGTGTAGCGTACCCATTGTGGCGTCACACTTTTTTGGTGCTGGAGTTCTTCTAAAAAAGGCTCATTATTACTAGGATTGTCTTCATAATCCTCTCCGTCGTCCTCTGAGCTGCTTTCAGAATCCGATGGTTCCTGACTCACCTCAGTTTTGTTTACGCTGCAACGTCGATATGAGTATGGCGAATTTTGGCGTGGACTCGGGCCGTGGGTTGCTCTGCCTCTACTATTGCGATTATGATTACTCTTCCGGCTAACCATTTTTCCAGTCCCTAGGGATTCATCTCTTCTCCTTCTCTCGACGGCAGTGCCTCTATAAGGTCGCCCGAAGTTAGGACTTATCTCCCAATGTCGATCTCTGCCTTTATCATTGCGGCACGGGCTCGGACATCTCCGGTATTTTTTTTTCATATCTAGAATTTCCTTTATATTTGCCGTCGTCATTTCTCGACTTATGGGGGTTATTTTGCCTCCTCTCACTACTACTCTCATAGTGCGGGCTCTTTTGCCCGCATTGCGGTTTGGCTTTCTGGTACTATATTTTTCATAGGCCGGATTCTTTGACCTGTATTTTGGCTTCAGCCTACCCTCTTTAGTACGATTGGTTGTTTGGTTATATATCTCATTTTGTCTATTTTCTTCTTTGTTCCATTGCTTCAAGTTCCCCTTTTCAAAATTCTCTCTCGCTGATCCAACTTTCTCATCTATTTCTCTTTTCAAGTCTACTTTTTCACTCACCTCTTTCACCATTTCTGACACTGTCTTGTCCTTACTAAATATTTTGCTAATTTTCAACTTATTTTTATCATCGCCAAATTTAGCATATAGATTCGACCATAGAATTGCCTTTATCACTTCCGGTGGGAAGTGCACATCAAACTTATTTTCCATTTCTTCCACATACTCAGTCATTAGCTTTCTCAACTTATGAAAATAGGTTGCTACTGTGGAACCTCGTGTCCGATTCAAATTTAGCAGTTCTTCAAATATATCAAACGCCTTGTCTGACGTTGATGGTGCTAAGTTTGCAAGCATGTCTTTCTTGAACGATGCATAGTTTGTGGCGGCGCTCAACTCTGGCATAGCTTCTAACGCTAACCTAGCTGTACTGTTTTCTTCTGCACTTATGTGCACCAATGCAATGTGTATTTTCTCTTCATCCAAGGTTATACCTTCGTGTAAAAAATTTTTCTCTAATATGCGGAACCAATGTTGAACTTGAGGACCTTTACGTTGACCTCCTGAAAGAGTTGATCCTTCCAATATTGGAATCCTCTGTTGACATGTATTATCATTATTTCCTGAATCGTTTTGCGTGGTATCGTTGTGGCCTGTGGGACTCATCGGGCTTTCTATATTCCTTTGTATAGCACTCGTGGGTGCCTGAGACGTTGAAGGCGGATTTAACAAGTTAATTTCTGGCTCCATTTCTGTGCTGCTCATTTGGGACTCTAAAATGTATCTCTTTACTTACTTCCGTGTAAGACTTACGACGACTTTTATTGACCTGTGAACTTTCTTACCTTTAGGCTATGAGGAGAGGCTTTGAGGATCTAAGGGTTAAGCCTATGTTTGGGTTCGATGGACAGTGAATGAATGGCAGCAACTGTTGATGTTTAAGATAGATGATGAGCCTACCGCTATTTATCGTTAAAGGAATAGTTAACTCTTCTCGGGTCCGTACAGGACTATAAATCAACTTAAATTGGTTTAAGTAAAATCGCTATTTATAACAAGTTTTAATTTTCTTCTTTGTGTCAGAGATAATTAATCAAATCTAACTATGAAATAACTTTATAAGACTAGTCCACTTCTCATCAGTTGGCAGTAATTTTCGTTAATAATTATATTCCAGCAATAAGCATTAAAATGCAGTTATATAATTAATCTTATGTAAGATTAGCAAATCATACGTGAGAAAGAAATTATTTGAAACTAATTACATGCAAGTGTTTCCAATCCCGAAGTGGAATAATAATTTTCTGAAAATAATATAAACTCACTTCTATTTAAAGTTAATCAGCAATACAGTTATTTTCTATGTCTTAAGCAATGCTTCGTTTTATAAATTCAGCCTTTCACATTACATTATAGGCAAACTGAACACTTGTACGAATCGAGTTTATCGTGTAAGTTAAAATTATTTAATTGAAATAATAAGGAAAGATATATGAACGTAGATACTGATTACAAAATAATTAGGTTGAGTAGTTAGTTAACCAGTAAGAGATTACCTGCTATGTACGTTCTATCACATAGTTGTAGCTTAAAGTCAATAACATCTTCCGATATGATGTATATATCTAGTGTTTCTTTATCCATTTAGACTTCTACTTTATATAAAGTATCTTCAGAAAATATCATGAATATAAAACTAGTATATTTTTACAATGATACTTGAATAATAGTTCATAATGAAATAGAGATTAATATATATGTTCAATATCTTCTTATTAGTGAAATGGAATATAATAGATATTTTTAGTAAGTAAGGGGAAGTGTGTATTATTCACTGAATCAATTTAAGGTTCAATACAGTCTGATTTATAAAGAGTATAGACAATCGAGTTCGTTACTTACGATAATCTCAAAGGTACTGATTCAAGGAGTAAGGAACAGACCCTTGGAAATAAAATAAAGTAAGTGTGATATCTACTTCAGTTCATTATAGGCCGCATTACTTGATTGAACATTAACTTATAAGTATTAACCATAAAGTTGTGTTTATAGTCAGCTAATTATTAATTACGACATAAAGTCAATCATGTGTTAAATACATGTTTTTTTTATTGATTAAGTAATTAATTTTCCTCATCAAATTATAGCTCAATGATACTTCCTCATTTAACTCACTGTAATTTACCAAGGCTGAAATGTCTGCTCTTAGAGTCGGATATAATGATTGAGATTATGTCGTCAGCATCAGATTATATGAATTAACTCCATTTATATATCAATTAATTGGACTCCTCTAATTCCATTGGTTATATACATTTCCATGTGTTACTATTAACTGTTCCTAACTCTACGTTACTGACTATTATTAGTCATATTTATAATTATCTTTTTATATTTATTTTTCTCTATGTTACTCTGTCAACTATATTTTTTGTGTCAAAGGATCAACCTGACATATCTATGATTATTCTTAAAGCTCTAGTAATGATTGGAATATGTATTTTTTATCTTATATTATTAAAAATTACTATATATATATACATCATTATAAATACACAGTTATTAAATACATTACTCAATATTACATTATATATTGCGTGAATAAACGTATAATAGATAGTATAGTAAACCATAGCTTGGAAGCCTACTTAAATGGTGTTTCAGTGATTACACGGCTACCCACTTTACTGAAATATTATAAGTTTATATATACTTATATTCAGTTATAATTTTTACATTTTTCTTTACTAAAAACAAGAATAGTTACATATAATGAATTTTATAATATTATTTTTAATAGTAATGTGAATTAATAATAAAAAATTTTAATATATAAGTCATTAAATACCAATATTAGGTTTATTATCACAGTATTTATAGGTCGAGTTACAAAGTATCTTGTACGCTCTCCCTTCTCTGAGTGGCTTCCGCATATTACTTCTACCTTCGAAGATATGAAATAAAAAATAATTCCTCTCAAGGGTTTTTCCTTAGGCAAGTGTTATCTAATTATATTTAATCTAATATTTATTTGATACTTTGTACAGGGTAATGAAACCCTTAAATATTCTTATTAATATCTCATTAATCTTAATTAATACATATAACCAATTCTAATATTATCACGATTCTAATTATAGTAAATCACCTCATGAAAAATTTTAACTTCTTTAAAAGTTTCTCATAAGTACCAACATAAACAAAGATAGATGAATTAATAAATATATGACGCCAATATTTACATTATAAGCATGAATTTTATCATTGATCTGTGGGCAATACCGTCATTCTTACATACATATTTGAAGTCACTAGTAATACTTACCATATTTGAGACCATTATGCTAGTATATGCAATTAATAACGACATATTATGAGATAAATCAATCTCACACTTATCAATTAATTATGTAACTCCACAATCAAATAAGGACACATTGGACTATCAGTTCATAAAATAAACCTTACAGCTATCTTATATAATGTAATAACACCGCAATTCAATTTTTCTAAATCCAGTTTTATGATTTTATCACAGTCAACAAAAGTTGGGTTAATTGTGAATAATAGAAGGTTCGGTAGTTGACATTAACTATTAACTTTCTACTGTTTCGATGGCTATCGTGGGATATGTTGAGCAAAGATCTCAGATATTTTTTATGTTTATAAGTTATATAATTTTTATCATTTACTCACATCAAATAATTAGATACGTTGAACAAAGATGTGATATATAAATCATGTAATAAGTGAATTGAAATGATGGTTACTGATTGAGTTGAATAAAAGTGTTTTTTTTTGTTTATCAATAATTGATTCATAGGATGTATCTACCAAACGAAGAAAATATCCAATATAACTAATATCTATCACAAACGGATCAAACAAATATTTTGTTAAAATATATAATTTTTTATGAGCTTAGGCTCTTCAATTTTTGTGACTGGATTGAATGGATAATATTTTAATAACATTTAAATTATTAAGTTTAGTCTTTATAGAAAAAGCAAAAAATATCAATAAAAAATTTTAAGTAATTTTTTACTTAAGTGGAAGTACAAGTATAGCATAATATATATATGTAATAATCTTAATCTCATAATATAATATTTTATTAAACACAAAACAAATGAAATCTATAATAATTATTTTTATAGGTTTATTTTCCTAATTCCTGTACGGAAGTTTATTTTAACAGAAATGTTTCTACTGATAGAGTATATAATGTGTCTATATGTACATGGGTTAATCACTTTCAAATCATTTTGGTGTATATGTAACCTTGGATACTCTCACATGTTTAACAGGGAACACTGAGTGTACGCTATTTTTACAGGATATGTGATGATTATTACGAGATTCCATAAGAAGTAACATTTTAAATACCTCGTGAGTGAATGACTTCATTTTTATTTACTTTCAACTGATCATACTTCACTGCGAGTGTTCTCACAGCTAGGAAAATTTATTAGCACCATAATTTATCTCTCACAGTTGAATACTACTAAATTATATACTAAGTGACTGCGCGGATCAATATTGTATTTGAATATACTTATACTCTTCATAACATATTTCTTGGTATAATAGTCTCCATATTAATGTATCCTCTGTTTCGATACTCATAAATACATACATATTCCTTAGTATAACTCTCTACATAATTGCGGGTTCTGAGTAGTAACTTATGCAGTAAATGGTGATTAATATAATGTAGTTTTTAATAATATAATTAAATTTACTGTCACATATGATATTGCCCGATAGATAATACTTTATATACTTAAGTATGTTTTTCATTGTATATTATATAAATATTTATTACCCTAAACATAGATAAATTGAGTGAAAATAGGTACCTTCCGGGCGTTATAAATTCTTATTATACCTTTAATATCACTACTAGATTTTATATATTAGTTTATTTATTATACTTATTTAATCTAATTTGGTGCGCCTGATATTCACATATAATAATAAGTTAATGAAAAGAAAAGTTAAATAAATTTTTTGCCACTTTAAATAAGAATAATTTTAACAAGTATATATATAACTTTAAGAATTTCAGCCTAATTGTTATATCTAACTTGTATAATATCTTATCCTCATGTTATCATATTTATATTTATATATTATATTAAATTCCTTAATTACTAATGATTTTAATGAAAAAAAACAGGTATTCAGAAAATACATTACAGTGATGTAGGTTAGAAAGTGATTATGTTTCCTTAAAGTATTTTATAAATTTTTTTTTAATGGACAGTTTATATTTGTAATATGACTTTAATTTCAAATTAATTATATTATTTCAATTAAAGTAAGCAGTTTGATTTACTGTTGTTTGACATATAAAGTTTTAAAAATCTAAAGTTCAAACGAATCCCTTGATAAATATTGCAATATAATAGCTATAAACAGCATTTATTATATTCACATTTGAACATTCAGTTATGAGCATTTATTGTGATCAGTCGATAACAATTTTGTTTTATATTTTAAGATTATACTTGACAAGGCCTGAAACTTAATTTAATTTTTTGTCATTTAAATTTCGATATAAATTTTGAGCCATTAGACTATTTCTGCTTATCGAAAGTTTTATTGTATTGGTAAACAAGGACTATAATATTAATTAAATTACATATATTCTTTAAACAAACAATACGATTTAATATCACAGTTACAGTTTTATAACAGACCATATCTAACATAAATTGGACCTATTTACTAGATGTATCAAATCTCATATCTCATAGTTTGCTTTTGTAATAATCAAAGTGTTTCACTTAGAATGATTTATTACTATTATAATATGTTTTAAATATTTATAAACATAGAATAAATGATTTACCATGAACTTTTAAATAAGTACACCATACTAAGATATGCGGATTATATTTTGTTACTTATTATCCTAATAAGGGTTAATGGTTAAGAGGGATATATGGTACTCACAAAATTAGGTGCTAATAAGATTACTCTCAAAAGGTATTACCAGTTAACATATGGAGAGAAAAATAGGGCGTTTCACGAAGATCGTGAGAGAGGAACTCAACTTTTATCTTATTTATAACTCGAGATATTTCAAAAATACTCAATGTGCCATTTGCATAACTTATTTATTTTTGATTTTTCAGTGATACGATCTCATTATTATATATTATTTATATTATTTAATATTATGATTCTATATAAATATTTTTTATGATTTTTAAATTATTTTAGTCTATATCAATAAATTTTTTTAAGATGATTATTATAGATATATTTTTTTAAGGGGGGTACTAGTATACTGTATTTTCCCTACCTTTAGCATCTTATAAAGATTAAATAAACCCGATACCCGCGGTGAGAGACAATTGGATAAGCTTAAAGAGAGTCAGTTTGAAAAAACGCAAGAAAATGCACACATGATTAAATTTATAATTTAATATTAATTAATATTAATATATAATGATTCTCATCAAACTTATATCTCAAATAATTTATTCTCACGGTTTTCCTCTAAGGTCTTATATTTCCCAAATTTATATCAATTAGTATTTTCTATAATTTATATATATTTCTTTTGGTCAATAATTTGAGGCGGCAATATAATTTTTAGATAGGAAATCGTCGTAAATATAATTCCCATTAACCTATTAAATATATATAATTATGCTCACTTTAAAAAAATTTAATAAATAAGATTTCTATCAATTGGTGCTATATCATTCTTATTAAAACAGACATATCAAGTCGATCTTCAATGGCGGCTATAGAGCTATCATTTCTACTTGACCTTATACATCACCTAGTAATCATTCAATTACAGCAAATACACAAACCTTCTTAAATTATATTAAGCAGTAACAACCCGGCGTAGAGTTTTTGTTGGAGAATAGAAACGACGTTAAATAAACTCTAAGTCCCACTACTGAACTTTAGGACTTTATCCAATTTTATTATTACTCACTCTCATATAAAAATTATCACAATAATGATTTATAATTTTTATAATACTTTAAGAATAAATTAGTAAACTTTTTTATCAAAAAAAAAACGATTAAAAACGCTCATAATCTATATTTAACGAAAACGTTGCTAGGTTATAATACTATTATGAATTCAATATATTGTAAAAACATAAAATATCTTTATTAATAAATAAATTATATATTTTAAATTAAATTAAAAATAAGAATTCTCAAAAAAGAAAAGCAAATCCTATCAACTCCTAAGAAAATATCACTAGAAACTTAGTTTTATATCTCAACTAGTTTTCTATATAGGTTAGATAACGTATTAGTAACGACTCAAAGCTAAGGTATTATTATATAATTATACTATCTACTTTGAAATAACTTTTCAAATTTATTATAAATAGTTAGTATTTCAAATTTTTGAATATAATAATTACCCAAAAATTTGCTGAAAACTTTTGAAGATAAAAATGAAAAATTTCAAACTAAACAGTTTATAAATTATTTAAATTTATAGTTAATTAATTATAAAATTATTTCTATCTTTGTAATTATTCGAACGCACTGAGCATAATTTTAGAGTTGCACAATAAACAATTATTAAACTTCGATTTCTACGTAAACCGCACACTGAACAAGTAATGTATTAGTAAAATCAATAACAATAAAATAATTTAAAAATTTAATCTTTTACTATCAAATACAATTTACAATCTTAAAAATAATATAAAATACTTAAAATTGATGAAATAAATATATAATATTAGTAATAATTAATATAGATATTAAAATATAATAAATTATTATGGTAAATAGATATGATATTATTTTAACTATTATAATTTATAATTATCCTAATTA
>JABUQX010085391.1:2500-7500 GCA_015478945.1 Trachelipus rathkii
TTATAATATATATATACCCGTATATATATCTTAATTCTTTCACTATATACTCTATATCTATATTCTTTAATCTATTACTATATCACCATTCGACATTTACGCATGGGTACTCACGCGGATTGTACATTATAAAAAATGACTATATGCTGCATCAACTAATAAATATGTTTCACAACAGTAAATATATATTATAATTGAGTATTATATATTACTTTATATCTATTATATATTATTACCTACTTCGATACCCTTTCTTTCCTTCCATTTCTCAATCTATACTCTCATGAAGAATAATAATATCACACTCATCCACATTTCACTCAGAAAGGGTAGTCCATAAAGTTACCGAATCAAAGGAAAAAGAATCCGACGAAGTGAACTGAGAGGAAGCCGACACCATACAATCATTACACTTCTAGAAACCTCCTAAGATAGATGGCTGTAAGTATCACCTCTTTCTTTTAGAGTTTTTCGGTAACATTATATGGACACGCCTTTTCATATGAGGAGTGGATATGATTTTTTACTACTGGAGAAAGTTTATGAGATTTGACGATGAATTTATTCTTGGTATGTTCATTTTTATGGAAACCCTTAATATATGACACAATTTGTGTAGTCACCTTCTATATTGATCGTTATATTGTATATTTTATAATTTTTTTGCTATTAAACAATATCGCTTATTATTATTATTATTATTATTATTATTATATATATTAATTATTATTTTATTATATTATTACTTATTATTTAATAATAATTATATTATTATTATTATTATTAATTATATTATTTATAATTATTTATTATTATTATTATTATAACTTTATATATTTATAATTTATTAAAATTATTATTATTATTAATATAATTATTTAATTATAATTATTATTATTATATATTATTAATTATTATTTAATTTAATATATAATTTATATTATTAAAATATAATGTTAGTTTAATTATTATCATATATATATTATTATTATTATTATATTATTATTTATTTTATTTATATACATTTTTCTTTAATATTATTTATTATTATTTCATTATTATTAATCTTCAATTATTTTTATTATTCACTTTTAATTCATTTCTATAATAAAATATTATATGAATGATATATTGATAAAAAAGATTGCCGTGGTAACCAAAAAATCTAATTACTCCAAGACACCTTAGAATGTGAGTATGATAGTTTTTACAATTCTGAATTCATAAACGGCTATTGCAAATACATGTGAGTATAACAGAAGTAACTAACTGAGTAAATGATTATAATATTTGTGATAAGATACTATGCTATAAAATATATATAATGGATATGCCTGTTTATCATATTATTTAAATCCATAATATTCTGTTTATACGTTTTATCCATTCCCATAATTAAATGAATTAAAATAAATGGAGTAGAATACTAAATAAAGATTTTAAGGGGCACATCAAAATACTAATCTGATAGTAGCGAAATGCGTAAGCGAATCAAAATAAAATAATTATAAAATAATAGACAATAAATAAAATAATAAAAACAAAATGGATTAATAATTTTTCATAATTTTTCTTCAGGTTCAAGCTATTCAGAAGGTCTACAATCTGAGCAAGAAAATATCTATTCCATTGTTATATATGAATTAGTTACGACTTTCACTCTATATTTATTTTTTTAATATCTTTTGTTTTAATAATATTAATCCCTTGGTAATTTTGACTTCTTCTCTATATATTATACTTAGAAGAATGAACTACTTTTATTGTTTTATTATTCACTTGTACATTAGATTTTGTATATAAGAGTAACGGTATTTACTACGATTATTTCTTCTCTCAAGTTATTAATAGGTATCTTATATATAGAAAGATATATTATGAAAATTAGGAGACCACACTCTCTAATAAATAACTCAAATGATAATAATGTAAATTAATTATTAGTTGGTTGTATAAGTTTGCAAACATTTTATACAGGTATCATATTGAAGTATACATTATTTAATTATTATTATGGATTATTTTTTGGATTAATTACACTTATTAATATTTAATTTATTATTAATTATTATTTATGTATGTATTTATATATTATTATCCATCTCTCACTCTCATAAATTATAATGTGGATTATTAATAAAATAGGTGAGGTAAGAATTAAGTAGTTTAGTAGTTTTTTATTTTTAAGAGTAGTTACGCAATATGTAAGTAACGTAGTCTAGTAGTAGCTAGTAGTATGATGTGATATAATTGTTAGTTTTTATTATCTAAGTTATTAGAAAAATATAATTTGCTTTGATTATTATGTGAAATATTTGACCACTATTTATTAATTAATTTCTGCCAAATAACTAAATCATTGTTCTTATTATTATTATTATATATAATTAATTAATTTTAATTTATTATTATTATTATTATTATATTATATATTATTCTCATTTATTAAAATTTTAAATAGTATAATATTCAACATTTATTTCTTATTTTAAAATTATTAGTATAAAATAATTTATTCATTAATGATCATACTTTTATTTCTTTTCCATAAACATCACCAACTTATGACTCAAATTCCCTCATTGAAGCAAGATCGATGCAAACCTTCGTCAACAGTTTATTATATATATTTTTTTAAACATTAATATTTAATTGATAAAGAGTATTAAAAACGATAGCAACAAATTTATTATTTCCATATTTATTTATCTATTTTCTATTTATCTATTTATATATATATAATTATCTTATTATTATATTTTATTTTTTCTTTTCTTTATTATTCCATTCTTGAAAATCTTACATAAAAACCTCAAGGCAATTTATAAAACTATATGAGCGAAGAAATATAAGATATAGATCAGTGTCAATATTCCTTAAACACAATTTCATTATATACTGTAAATTATTAATTTAATATATATTATTATATTATAAATACATTTCTTCGATATATATAATATACCTACTATATATTTAAACTTGAAGAAATTTTAATATATTATTATTATTATAATTACAAGTATATACTATATTTCTTATTATACTAAAATATAATAATATATATATATATATATAATATAATATATATATAAGTATATAATATATATATATAATATATTATAATATATAATATAATAATTACAAGGATAAAATTAATTATGTACAGTGAGTGGTAATTATGAATATTTATATATAGTAAATATATATAATTTTATATTATATACTCATATAATCCTCAGTGTTTTGGACAATAGAATAAATTATATATATACCTATAATATAATAATTATATATATATATATGATATATATATAATATATATATATATTAGTGATTGCAAATGGTAACATCCGCATAACACCACAGCATCATTAGTATATAGATACCTGCACCTCCACGCATCCGCTCGAAAAAGCTTTTGTCTCGGCGTGTCGACTCGCTTGTGTCGGATGTTTATTGGGTAGCACGATTTATGAATAGATGTAATAAGACTATTAGGTATTATAGAAATACTAATAAGATGAAAATTTTGAAAAAGGAAAATGAAAATGAAAATGAGTTTGGAAGGCAATTCAAAAACGGCTGGGATATTCATAGCTTAACGTTATCATGACCATTCCAACCGCTGAGGAATAAGAGATTATTACTGTTACTTGAATAGTTATTTGTATTTGGAAGATAATATCATCCATATTTCTCTTGCCAGGAAGAGTCTTCAGGACAAGATAAAATAAAGTTTAATCCTTCATCTTATCATATATCACAGTATTAACTGAATTCACCTAAAAGTTTAATATTCTAAAATTATAAATGTATGAGAGAAATTTACATCCATATCACCATTTTGGTTCATGTAATAACAGTATAATATAATATTGACTATAATCATATTGACATAAATTATGTAATATCACTACTCAGGTAAAAAAGTATACACTAGCCTCTAACAAGCTTTTCAATAAGTCATCCGTTAGTGAATACCATTTATAATCTCAATACTAAGGAAGCATTTTTTGATTCCTTCATGCTTTCACTTAATGTATAAATGAAAATAGATGACGGGATTAAAATAAGAATGAAAATAATCCACAATTATAATATAGAGTATCATACCGAAATAAATATAACGCTTTTAGTTCTGTGTAAGAATTATAATGACACTAACATACAATAATTTAATAAGCAATCTTTACTTAGATCCCCAGTTATATCCTTTAAGGCTAGAATTTTTAATTAATTTTGTAAACAATAATATTTTAGAACAATGATTAAATATATATGATTATACTTTATGTGTGCTAAGTTTAGAAAACTTAGCAATAGAGATGTTCTATTATAATTCGCCAAATCATTATATAAATACGAATAATAATATACGGAATATTACTTAATACAGAAAATCTTTTAGTACAGAGTATAAGTCAATAAAGATTTCTACATGTGTAATAATAAATTTTCTATACAGTCCAGTAGTGATGAAAGAAGACACACGCACCTTATATAACCAAAAAGTAATGATAGAAGCATAATTAGAATTAGAAAACTATCAACTCTATAAAGTATACACGATTAGTAATTCAAATGATAAAATTACTCAAATTATAAGTTGAGTGATTTAAGATTTATATATGAGCAAATATAATGTTTACCTACACTGACTGAGTTAAACTTGACATAAGTAGAAACACTTGGCCTGTTCCTCTAACAATCTTCACCATGTTCCAATAGTTCGTCGAGAGTATTTAGCACTATGTTGGGTAATATATTTCTCATCAGCTAAAGATTATTAAATTACTTGAATGATTATATAATCTTAAGACCTCAACTTTCCTATATTTGTATAAATTTTATACAATACATAGATAGCATATAAAAAGTATATAATATTTATACCTATTGTTAATATAAAATCTTTTATCATTAAAGGAGTGCGAAAGGTTGGTAGGATAGAAAGGTTAGTATGGCCAGTGCTTTTGAGTTGGGTTTCCGCAGTCCCG
>JABUQX010085391.1:12500-25000 GCA_015478945.1 Trachelipus rathkii
TATATATATATATATATATATATATATTATTACTTATTAATATATATATATATATATATATATATTATATATATAATTATATATATAATATACTATGTATATATATATATATAATAATATATATATGTAAATTGAGAATAAGGGGAACCTGCTTTTAAAAATAATGAAAAGGGATGGTGGTTTGAACTGATGAAATGGATGTGAAGGGAGTGTGGCGGAAAGAACACTTCGAGAATCTGCATAAATATTTGGCAGTAATGAAAAGGTATAGTGAAGTGTGTGTGGCCTTGATGGTGCAAGAAGGAATAGGTAATTTTGGGGATGAGGTTATTAGCAAGGAGGAGGTAATGGGTAGAGTGAGAAAGTTAAAGAATGGTAAAATCTGCAGGTATAGATGAAATTACTAGTGAAATGATCAAGAACGGAGGGAGATGGTTGAGTTGATTGGATTTGGGAGTTGTGTAATAAAGCGTTTATGGAGGGGTATAGTTTCCAAGGGATTGGAGGAGAGCAGCTAATAGTACCCTTATATAAGGGTAACGGGAGATAAGGGGAAACTGTAGAAAATTATAGGGGAATAAGTTTATTGAAGTGTTGTAGGGAAGATATATGCTGGGCATTTTGGTCGAAAGAGTGCGTCGAGTGACTGAAGGACTGAATTGGTGAAGAACAAGGTGCCTTTTAGGAGTGGTAGAGGAATGGTGTGGATCAAATCTTTGCATTGAAACAAATTGATTGAGAAAATAAGGGAGAAAAAGAATAAATTGTATTTAGGTTTTATGGATTTTGCAACAGGCCATATGATAGGGTTAATAGGGAAGCTCTATGGAAGTGTTAGTGATATATGGTGTGGTGGTAGGCTTCTAATGGAATCAAAAGTATTATGAGGATAGTGAGGCGTGTGTGTAGGAATAAATGGTGTCAAAGGTGATTTCGGTTTAGTATTAATAGCGGAAGTGAGGCCGGGTTTGGTGTTATGTCTCCTTGGTTATATTCAATTTGTATATAGATGGGTATGAAGAATTAGAGGTGGGGTGGCAGGTGATGGTGTTAAGAAATAATGGAGAATGGAGATGAGTGGAGGGTACCCTACCTATTATATGCGGATGATTTGGTTCTTTGGGGCGAATCTGGAAGAAGAGTTTTTTAGAGGATTGGTAGAGAGATTTGGCAGGGTGTGTAAAGGAGGGATTTGAAAGTAAACTTAGAAATAAGAGTATGATTGTGAGTGAGGACAATCCCTCAGTGTGGAAAGTTTAATGTTTAGAATAGTGAGCAGCTGTGGAACAAGTGTCTGAGTTAAATATTTAGGGTATTCTGTGTGATATTGAAGCACATGGAATAATTGGATTTCTGAATGGCACGAGCCTGTATGTTCAGGTCATCAAGTTGTCTCGAATCCGCAGGTTAACTTGGTGGCTTGGATAAAGGATCTATTTCATTCAGTTCTTTATTCTAGAGACAGATCGTTCTGTGAGAGATGTATTTAACTTGGACTTAGTAACTCTGGAACGTTCCTGTATTCCCAGAGTTCTCTTACCACAAGTTTATTTTCGGTTCTTCGCTATGAAGCTTCGCTGGTACGTACTGTCATACTCTAGGAAGGTTCCACCTTAACATTGCCTTTTCCTGAGTTCCTATTGGGACTCGCATTCAGCCTCGATAGTCTTATATGATCCCGTGTTCTTTCTATGGTATCGTGATGCGGAGTGCAAATAGCGTCTGAGAATACTCAGCTATTGTCACTACATTTTGTATAGGGAAGAGTTATCACAGATGACTCGCTTGTGCGATGTTAGGCCATCTTTCTTCTCTTCCACATGTATCTCATAATTCGGTCCTGTAGAGGAATCTCTTTGAATCTCCTTTGAAGAATCACCATACTCATTATTCTTTATGGCTTTTCTGGCCCTATTTTAGCTAAAAACAACTTTGGCAGTCTTAAATGCTCTATTCTGTCTTTTCTCTGATTATCTTTAATATAGAGCTCCTCGGAAATTTGTAGCAAAATTTTTCAACAGCTGTCTACTATGCTGATATTTGCATCAAAAACTTTTAAAATCTTCTCCCTAAGTCTCTCTCCATCCCTTCTATCTCTTATGTTCTCTAACACTTTGGTTGTCACCATGATATTCACATGCTTCGGTGAAAATCCTGCTGTGGCATCTATCTTGCAAACTTTCACTTGGTACTTCCACAAGATGTTCTTTAGTTCTATAATGAAGGCAGTAAATGTCATTTCCTGGTTTCTCTGATAGGACATAAATTGTAACAAAAAATCAAAAATCGTATCCTTACTGTCTGGCTGTAAAAAGATACGTAACTGTAAAAGGAAATCTTCTAACCTAATGCAGCTAGAGAAAGTGGGATCATGGAGTAAATAATCCCTGGCTTCGGAGTCGAGCTTGGACGATATCATCGACTTAGCAAACAATATTTTCCTATTTTCTGTTAGGGGGCCTAACATACCTAATCGCTCACTTAGGGTCGATATGAATTCGTTAAAGCTAATGCCTTGCCACTTTTTTGTCTTCAGATTTAAACCAAACAGCTTTAAATCCTCTGGCACCTCAGGAAACGCTGAACTGAAAAGGTTTGTCTGGTAGAGAGGGGTGGTGTTGGACTGGGATGCTGTATTATATCCAAACCCTGCTTCTTGGGGTGGATGGGTACCTTGGTCCTGGCTACCCTGCCCTATGGAGGCATACGTTCGTGCTTGGTCCCTGTCGGACCATCCCCAAGGAATATTCCCTTGTTGTGGTTGCGTCATATGGGGTCCGGTAGGAGCGGAGATCTGTCCCCATATCTGATTTGGGTTGAAAGATCGGCTATCAAATCTTGGCTGAGTCATGGAAATGTTTATGGGGCTCTCCCCTGTACCTTTATTTGGTTTACTTTCGTAATAATTTCCGTCACTGCTCCAATTTGCGTGCGACTTTAGGTGAGTTATGTTAGGTTCTGTACCTTGCTTTGCTGCTGGGTTCATTGTGTTGTCGAAAAGAACTGTCTGTTGAGAGAGTCTTTGAGTACTGTCTTTCCGAGCACTCTCTTCGGCTTTAGGATTGGGTTTTAAAGAGAAATTATGTGCAAGAATAAGTCTAGGAGGTACCTCTCCTGGGGGGAGCTGTCCCCTCGGTTTATCTCTCACTGATTCTTCGTGCCTTTGCCTCCGAATTAATTCAGTTTCTTCCTCCTTATCACCTTCTAAATCCACTTTATTCTCTTCTCTATCTCTAATCACTTCTTCCTCATCTGAAGTAGGCTTCGTTGCCATTTCCTCTCAAGAAATAGACAATTCTTTAGAAACAATAACAAAACTATCGTTAAATTATGCAAAAATGAACGATTGTAAACACTGGCTATCGGTAACTTTTCCTTAGAATGTAAAGAGGTACAAAATTTCTTAATTTTAATACACAAAAAAACACATAAGCTGAGGTACGCTCTTCTCCGATAGGGTTTTTTTAAAGTAAAAAACGATTAAGAGGTGTTTAAATCATAAAAAAGAAACACTTAGTCTTGTTCTGATTTGCCAAAACTTTCAAACAAAAGACTATCTTCGTTCGACTAATACATATATATGGCTTGCTTTTAAAAAAAACAGAGGAAGTGCCTTGCACGATTAGCTATACTCGACCGGACTATATAAATAATAATAATATTATATATATATATATTATATACTATATAATATATATGATATATATAGTATATATATATAAATATATATATATATATATTATATAATATATATATATATATATATATATGCCTTGCTTAAAAAAAACACTGCAGTCTCGGTTTTGGGGGAAAAAAAAAAAAAAAAAAAAAACCCTTTTGTTTATAAATTTAAAAATTATACAAATTAAAAAAATATATATATATATATATATATAATTAATTCAGTCGATCTGGTATATATATATATATCTGTATAGATATATATATATGCTTGCTTTAAAAAAAAACACTGCAGTCTCGTTGACTGTATATATATAGTGTCGCTTGAGTATTATATATAATTCTGTATAAGATATATATATATATATAATATATATATATATATATATATATATATATATAATATATATTATATATATATATTATATATATAATATATATAATATATATATATATATGTTGCTTTAAAAAACACTGCAGTCTCGTTGACTGTATATATATAATATATATATATATATTATATTATATATATATATAAATTTTATAAATTAATTATATTAATAAAAATTAAATGATAAAAACGGTATGTATACATATTATATTTTTATCTCAAATATTTATTAATATAATATATATTCTATACATCTATATCTATATATATATCTTGCTTTAAAGAAAAAAACACTCATCTCGTTGACTGTATATATATATATAAGCTGGCTTACGAAAAGAAAAGATACTTTAATCTCTAAAAAAAAAACTTCTTATTTCCCCAAAAAGCTAATAAACGTTCCCTGTAAATATAATAATATATTATAATACATAGATATATATATAGTATATATATATATATATATATATATATATATATATATATATATATATATATATATATTCATATATATATATATATATATATATATATATATATAATATATATATATATATATATATATATATATATACGCTGGCTTAAATAAATATATGCCTATATATTTATAATTGCTTATTTCTTAAACGCTACTTTGAACGTGAAATAAAATTTTCTAAACGGAGAGAAAATAGTAATGACAATATATATAGACTATCTATAATCTCTTCATCTCTATCTTTCTCTCGTTCTCTACGTTTACGTTTGACCTTCAGATGTGTGCTATAAGCTTCTATACGCATGCGCGAGTGGGTATGGGTGTGTGTGTGTGTGTGTTTTTATGCGTAACTTTTGTTCAATCGGTCTACGTCTGCTTGCTCAATTCTCTCTCTTTTCCTCTCTTACTCTCTTTCTATATATATATATATATATATATATATATATATATATTAATATATAATATACTAATATATATATACTATTATATATATATATATAATATATATTTATATATATATATTATATATATATATATATATATAATATATAATATATATATTATATATATATATATATATATATATAACTATAACATATATATATTCGGTGATATTAGTACTTACCCACAAGTTAGAGAATGGAAGGTTAATTGAAGAGAAAGTGTTTAAGAAAAGGGTAAACAGAGTTTGGAAAATCAATTATCTTTCAATATCAATAATTATTTTACGCACTTAACCTGGGTTTACCTTCGATTAAATTGATAAGACTTACTGGCTACCCGTTATCAACTTAAAAATTAACACGTTACACATATCTTTGTCAATTCTGACAATATAACACACTTAATATATATATATAAAAATATATGCTTAATTACCCTCTAAAATTACACACTTTTATGAAACCAAAACCATAAAATATAAAACATCTTATCAACTACATAAAAACCAATTTATGGATGATCACCCGAAAAAATAAAAATACTTAAAATTAAAATATTTTTGACAACCTTTTTTACATAAGCATGCAAAAGAAAATATTTTAAATATAATAATTTTATCTTTATTTTTAATAGTGTTGCACTCGCAACTTTAAATGTTTCTATATTTCATGGGGGGGGGAAGGGGTAAGAATTTTTCTTCTTTTCGATATTATGGAGAACCCTTTTCTCCGACTTGGCTGGGGGCTTCCTTTGTGAAGCTGTTTTGGGAGAACCCTTTTCTCCGACTTGGCTGGGAGCTTCCTTTGTGAAGCTGTTGGTGGTGAGAGAGGCCTTCTCTCTACCGTTGACTGCCTGCTGAGTAATGGTAGAGACTGTCTCTCGACCGTTGACTGCTTAGCTGGGGAAACTCTTCCCTTAAAAATTAAAAAACTTTATTTTTTAATTAGAAAGTCTTACTTGTATATCTTTTTTCCATGTATTGGCTCCTTAGTGAAGTGAAGGTTGTGGGTTGTTGTTGAGCTGGCTGGCTGTTGCGCTGTTTGCATCTGGCTACTACGAAGATTCCATTCAATTCTGGGCAATTGTGGAAGGCCAGAATTTCATCCTAGGCTAGGGCGACAATTGTAAGCCATCATATTTGTTGTCATTTTGCAGGGTATCATGAATAAAAGTATCGCCTTTTACTCTTTATTTGTAGGAAGCATTTAAGACCTCGGAAATACAATTCCAAACAATAAGCCCAATTCAAAACATTGGACCCAATCCACACAACCTGTTAAAAACAGAGAATTTCGAAATAAATGAAATGTCCCCACAAATTATAGTACAATAATGCGGAGTTAAAATCATATGTCAGAACTTTACAAAATTAAGAAATTGAATATATTTATAAAAGTAATATAATAAAATATATATAATTATAAAATTGTTGCACTCATTAACAAAGTAATTGCAATATAATTATTAATAAGAATAATTAATTTAATATATAAAACCAATTAAAACCACTTTATATTTATTATAAAAATGAATGAAAATATAGGAATATTTCAAATGACTCTTTTTCACTTATCATAACCTCAATTAAATTTTGGATCACCGCTGTGATGTTACTAATAATATGTATTAAATTAAAATAGCAATTTACCTTCACTAAACTTCAAGTAGAATCTATGAAGCCATGGAAAACAATTGATGTATTTGCATCAATAAAATATAATACCTGTTTTTATATTTCAAAGGGAAAAAATATACATTATAATAAAGATACGTAAAATTTGAAAAAAGATGTATATACAACTATATATATATATATATAGGATATATCTATATAGTATGTATATACATAAATGGTTTTATATAGATACACAAGGGTTTGGGGTAATGTAAGTAACTTTTGGGAGAAAATATTTTTTGCTTCAGGCAACAGACACACTCAACTTTCACTCTATCCTTTCGTATCCGTTTATAAGTTCAACTGCTTGGCCTGGCTCTAGCAAAACGAATGAGGAAGCTTTGAATATGATTGTGCGAGCTAACCTATTTCCTAACGTGAGGGAACAGAGAATGCAAGGGGGAGTTTTGTTGTGCATAGCTGACACGATCTATTTTGGTGCAGAGAACGTTCGGGAAAAACATATTTTGATTTTGTACGAAGCTAACAGAACAAGGTTATCGTCTTGTGAAAGAGTTTTAAGTCTTAGTGGAAGAGTTTTTAAAGGCATATATGCATTCTATATGCAGTCTCTAGGCGAGGTTTGTTTGTTCAAAGAGGAAGTGTTTTCTTGTATGAGTCAGATTTGAGATCGTGAGAACAGAGTAAAGAATTTGGTTTGTTGGAACTTGTAAAGGTAAACACATTGCACAATCAGGTTGATTTTAAATATTGTTTTGTATTCAAAACTGAATTCCGATAAAGGACCCCCCTTTAAGAAAGGAATCTTTATCTGAAAGATTTGAACAAATCAACATGGGTGTGCATCCTGTCTAAGGAGAACACCTTTCTAGCATCCATCGAGATGGTAGTCTCGCATCTCCAGGATGAGGAACATGGTTAAATTTACAAATTCTGGAACATGAAGAAGATTTACTGTCCAGAAAGGTTACATGCTAAAACTCTGATAGATAAAAACAAGGTAGGAAAACAAGGTAAGTTTGGTGTCTGGTGTATGGGTTTTTCAGGCGGTTAATTTCTAGGCTTGCCCCTAACATGAGAATGGTATATAGGGACACGATTCGCATTATAATATAGGTCTAAAACTTGGTAAACGTATACCAATGGTGCATGGTAGTCTAGGGCTACTGATTTATTTTTTTTTAAAATTCTTTCGATTTTCCAGGAAGTATTAGTTTTAAAATGCTTTTGTTTTCCTTTTAAAATTAAAAATAAAAATAAAAAAAAACGCTGAAACTGTTCCTACTAGAGGCGGTTTTAATTGTTGCTTTATGTTGCTTTAACCTATTTAAAATTAATCATGTAAATTAAAGCAAGTGTTAGTAATGTTAATATCGCGAAATGATATCAACTACTTAAAAGAAAAAAGATCATTACTTAATAAAAAAGGTTAGTTTTCTAATAATTAAAATGGTCGCCAGATCAATCACTGATCAGATAAAACTTTAAGATTAATTAAAACAAAGCGGTAAACATTAAAGTTAATGGTTAGTTAAAACAAAGCAATTACTGACTTAATCTTTAGCTAGTTTATAGCAAATGCTATCAAATTACAAAGCTAGATATATTTTTTCTAAAAGTATATTAAAAAAAATAAGTCTAAATTAAAGCTAAATTGTTAAAATTAATGAAGCTAAACATTTGTTAGTTGCTTATTTAAAAATGTTAGAGATTAGTATTAAATGAAGGTAAGCTTGTTTCTTATTTTTTTTTTTCTTTATAAAAAAGTTTTTACTTTTTCTATTTAACATATTTTTATTTTAAAAATTGGTTGTTCCCCCCTACGGAGTGAACGTATTTATGCAGTATATATAAAAAAAATAAGCGCACTTATGACTATGAAACTTTCCTTAATCATAAAAAATTACTTTATTTTAAAATTAAGAAATGATATTTTAAAATATCAGGAGAGAAAAAAAAAAACGTATTTCCAAGTCTGGAAAGATTCTCATATATCAAAAAAAAAAAAAAACGTGTTCATCGGAACGTCTTTGAAAGCTACTCTACTTTGAAATAGATACTTTCTCTAACCTAAAAAGAGCAAAAAAAAAAAAAAAAAAAAAAAAAAAAAAAAAATGTTATCGTCAAAATCTGTTACTGGACATCTTTTAAATCAATGCTGTAGGAAAATAACGGTATAAATTCCTTATCTTTCTGCTTTAGGAGAGGGCTGTCTCAATCGTATGAGTCTCCATGTACGAAATTTATGAAATAAACTGTCATTTAAAACCTTCGCTTTCCAAAATTTCATTAATAAATTAAAAATGGAACAACTAATTATAAAAACATAGTAAACAACGTTATGGTACGCAACGTAATCAACGACTGGCTTGGTTACTTTTTAGGTATTCTTAGGAGAAACACAGGGGAAAACATCATCCCAAAAACTGGTAACTTCCTTTAAAAGGACCTAACTTTCAAGCGCTATTACTTGACATCAGACATGATGAGATGAAATAACTTAAGTCTTTTCCGTTTTAAGACCGGCTCGGTTTTAAGGATTCTAAGAAAAAATACAGGGGAAACTTTCGGCCCAAACTGGTAATTTTCCTTAAAAGGACCTAACCTTAGAGCGCTGTTATGTAACATCAAACATAATAAGATGTATTACGTAAGTCTTTTTACGAAGAATTGCACTCAACAGAACTATGATTTACTTTTAGCTATCGTTTCCCTCTTCAATTTAATAATAAAATAAAAAAAAAACGATAAATGCTGCTCGAAGCATTCTGTTTGTAATGCTCTCTCCACTCGGAAGGCATCATGGCTTTTTCCTCCTAGGTACTGTTACCTAGATACCCTTAAGCACGGTTGCTTATATACTCTTAGGTACTATTACCTAGATATTCTTGAGCACTATTGCTCATCTGCTCCTAGGTACCGCTACCTAGATACCCTTAAGCACAATTGCTTATATACTTCTGGGTGCTGCTGGCTACAAAAACTCTCGTTTTCTGCGATACTGGGGTGACTCCCTGTGGGTCACTTTTATAACTAAAACTTGGTAATGAATGCGCGGTTCCCCGTGGAACATATTCATCATTTAAACTGCCTTGCCCTATTGGGTCTTTTACCTGTGCGTTTCTTCTTTCCGCCCGTGCGGGAGAAGCATTCAAGTAATAATACCCGCTGCCGCCCCCATCCATGTAGGATTTATGGTTAGCTATTGTAGGTTCTGTACTCGACTTTGTGTCATCTAAAACTGTTTTCTGAGCAACTTTGCGTTTTGAGCTATCGTCCCTCCCAGAAGACTTTACTTCCTTGGGTTCTAGGGGATTAATTCTCACAACTATCTCTCTCGAGTCTGTAACCCTCTTTAGGGCCGTTTCTACCCTCACTTTAGAGAATAAAACGAACTCTTTTAGAACCAACACAAAACTATGGCTAGAAACGCATAAAAAATGAAACGAAAGTAATCACTTTGGCTATCACTTATTGCGTTTGTCTTAAAATTAGCACAAAAATTTGCTTAATTTTAATCACAAAAAAAAAAACACATAAGCTGAGTAGCTTCTCGATATGGTTTTAAAGAAACTGATTAAGGGTGTTAATCATAAAACAGAAGACACTTAGTCTTGTTCGATTTGCCAAAACTTTCTAATAAAGACACTTTTAGTCTCGATCAGTCTATATATATATATATATATATATATATATCTCTGTATTCCTTTCCATTCCTCCTCCTCTTTCTCCTCCTCCTCCTCCTCCTCTTTCAGCAAAGCCTCAAGATCTTAAAAAACTTCTTATTTCCCCAAAAAGCTAATAAACGTTCCTCTGTAGATATATATATATATCTCGTATATATATATATATATATATATATATATATATATATATCTCTATATATATATATATATATATATATATATATATATATATATATATATGTTATTAATTAAATATATGCCTATATATTTATAATTGCTTATTTCTTAAACGCTACTTTGAACGTGAAATAAAATTTTCTAAACGGAGAGAAAATAGTAATGACAATATATATAGACTATCTATAATCTCTTCATCTCTATCTTTCTCTCGTTCTCTACGTTTACGTTTGACCTTCAGATGTGTGCTATAAGCTTCTATACGCATCGCAGTGGGTACATTATATATATATATATTTATCACCATATTCCACATCCTTTGGTCCCTCCTCTATTCTACTACCACCTCTCTCCTCCTCTCTTTCTCTCTCTCTACTCTTTCTATATATATATATATATACTCCGTCCCTATATATACTCTCTCACTATATATATATATATATACCTACTCACTATATATCTTCTGCTATATATATATATATATATATATATATATATATATATATATATATAATGTTAATATCTTACTAAAGTTTACAGAATGTTAATAAAAAAAAAAAAGAGATATTTAAAGAAAAGAGGCAAAATAAAAATTTGAAAAAATATTCCACTAACGATTATTTCACCAATTTACTCTCAACCTGGACTTGTTTGAAATCAAATTGAAAATTAGCACATTACACATATTTTTGTCAACTCTGACAATATAACACACTTAAGAATATATATATATAAAAATATATGCTTAATTACCCTCTAAAATTACACACTCGATGAATGGCCATTCGTGAAAAATTGCTTAAACTATAAATAAAAATATTGGTAATTGTTGCAAAAAATAATAATAATAATAATACTATATTAGATTTATAATTTTTTTCTTAATGGTTGTACAACCTTATATAGTTTTTTATATTATTTGGGGAAGGGGGAAGGGGTAAGAATTTTTCTCTTTTTCTTCGATATTATGGAGAACCCTTTTCTCCGACTTGGCTGGGAGCTTCCTTTGTGAAGCTGCTTTTGGTGAGAGAGGCCTTCCTCTCTAGGCGGCTGCTTGTACGAGAGAGACTTTCCTCTCTGGGCGGCTGCTTCTGCGAGAGAGACTTTCCTCTCTGGACGGCTGCTTGGCTGGGGAAACTCTTCCCTTAAGAAATTAAAAAAAACTTTATTTTTTAATTAAAATTCTTACTTGTTTTTTCCATGTAATTGGCTCCTTAGTGAAGGTTGTGGGTTGTTGTTTGGGCTGGTTGGCTGAGTTGTTGCGCTGCTTTCATCTGGCTACTACGAAGATTCCATTCAATTCTGGCATCAAGGTTGTCAATTATAGAGTGCCAGAATTCCATCCTAGGCTAGGGCGTCAATTATAGAGTTTTGTTTTCTCCGCTCGGAGCATACTCTTTTTGTAGGATATCATGAATAAAAGTATCGCCTTTTACTCTTTATTTGTAGGAAGCATTTAAGACCTCGGAAATACAATTCCAAACAATAAGCCCAATTCAAAACATTGGACCCAATCCAACAACAACGGGCCTAATCCAACAACCTGTTATAAAACAGAGAATTTCGAAATAAATGAAATGTTCTAATAATACAATTATGGGTTAACAAATTATAGCACAATAATGCGGAATAAAAATCATATATCAGAACTTTACAAAATTAAGGAATTATATATAAATATAAAAGTAATATAATAAAATATATAAAATAATAAAGTTGTCGCACTCATTAACATAGTAATTACAATAATTATTAATGAAAATAATTAGTTTAATATATATATAAAATCAATTAAAACCACTTTTGTATGTATTATAAAAATGAAAGAAAATATGTTAAAATACTTGTAAAATAACTCAATTAAATTTGGATCACCGCTGTGATGTTACTAATAATATATATTAAATAAAAACCTCAAATTACCTTCACTAAACTTCAAGTAGAATCTATGAAGCCATGGAAAACAATTGATATACTTGCATCAATAAAATATAATATCTGTTTTTA
>JABUQX010085392.1:0-16822 GCA_015478945.1 Trachelipus rathkii
ATGATTCTTAAATATACAAAAAAAAAATAATAATAATTTGCTGCAAGAACGACATAACTCAAAAATTTCAATTTCTCAGGAAAGATATTTGAAGTTTCAAATTATAATACATAGTATAGGAAATTTATTTCGAAAAAATACTTTCTCGTCAGGAGATTTGATAGTTAGGATACAATTCTTTTACAGTTAAACACTATTACCTATCTCTCCGTAGTAATAACTTGAAAAACTTAATTTTTTGAGTTACCTCGTTCTTACAGCAAATGAAAGTCTATATCAAGCATATTGAAATTAAAAATATGAAAAATTTATTCCTTTAAAATTAGTATCCTAAATAAAATTCTTTGTATATTTTGATGAAGCTCCTTTTCACCTCCCTGGTTGGTTCTCGGTTTATTCTATTAGTAAGGCAAAATGTTCAGATCATCTGAGTTAGCCCTGTGCTTGCAGGGCAGTAATGAGTTGTTACATATAAATATCAATCCTCCTGTATTGGAAGTTTATTATCCTATCTTTTTATATTTTTGCAAGCTACCACCAACTGGGAATATATCTGTTTTCAGTAATATTTTGTCAAGCATATAAGCAGAAAAGGAGCTCGGGTCTTAGCTGTAAGCATAATTACAATTTAGTTAAAAATTTAACAGACACAAACACAAATATACTTACTATGTGTCTTTCTAGACGTCAAGCTATTTAAAATATCATTAACAATTTGCCCAGAGAAAGGATTTCAGCTTTGGATCAAGGCATCTGTTTTGTTGCCAAAAGGTGTAGCAAAGACAAGATAGCTGCCTCTCCAAAGGAACTGTGCTTTTGGAAAATTGTAAGGATCCTTTTGGTGACATCAACGATAGAGTTATAGGGCATCTTACCTTACTCAGAAAGTGTTGCTTTGATTACTTTCCAGAGCTTGATTCAAATACTGTCAGTTTGAGTTTGTTAGTGTGAATCCCATTAATTGTGAAATTGCTAATGTGCCAGAAGAACCTGCATCATTGTTAGAGTCATTTCTTTAACTTCTCTCCAACGTATACATATCATTACAAAGCAGATATGTCAATTTTTTGTGGATATCAAGAGCTGCAAAGTCTTTGAAATTTGCACATGAGAAATGAAATAATGCTACTGCCATTTGCAAAACATAAATTTTTAATTAATAAGAATTTTCCATTCTTATAAATAAAGTACAAAAATAGGTTGAACCTCATAAACAGTATCCAAATTGCTCTGAAATCAAGTAATCCTAATTTTGATGATGTATCAAAAATGAAACTATATTATTTCTTCAAATCCGAAGTGAAAATTTCAATGATGATTCTTTTGTTTCCTATGAGAATTTTTTATGTTAATTTTAGTCTTTACTATTTTCATATATTCAATCGATTTATTTAATATTTGATTATTTTGTTAATTTTGCGTTTTATTTTTAAAGTTTATTTATCAAGTACTGGTATAGTACATACTTTTCAATTTGTATGACTCAATGAACTATTTTAAATTTTAGGGTTCTTTGATTTCCTGATTTAGTGGAATATAGGGAAAATATTTGTATACTATATAGTCTAATCTTAAAAGCATTTAGATTGTTTTTCCTTATTATCGAAGTTCAGAGTAATTTCGTTATATACAAATGTATTTTCGGGTAATACCCAAGAAATTTCGGAGACATCTGTTTTAGACCATACCTAATTAATATTCTTGTAGGTCAGTAAAATTTAGTAGCTGTAAAGTTATAATTCTCATTTTTATTATTTTGCCTAAATTGTCAAAAATGCTGTATAAAAACAGTTTAAGTAAAGTTTTTATTAATTTTTTAATAGATTTCTAAATATATACATTTAAAAAACTAAGAAACCCCAATGAAACCCAGTTTAAAAAAAAAAAAAAATTAAAGCGAGTTATTACTATCGACGACGATGATGATATTTGGTAATTTGAAGTTGAAATATATTTGCTGGTCAATCGGGAAGAACCTTCCTCTTTGAAAGTATAGTATATTGGAAATTCGAAAAGATATAAAAAAAATAATAATTTTTTCTTTCTATCTTAGGCCAAGTTATCATTAATGTTTCATCGCAACGAAAACTTTGTGTTTGGACAAAAAGAACTTCACACACGTCAGAATATAAAATAAAGGGAAACACTTGAAGAGATAATAGTTCAATCTATTCGTAAGTAAAAATTTTTTATTTATTAATCTGTTTTTTTTTATTATTTTCATATTTTTTTTTCATAGTTTTAAATTCGTTTTATTTTTTTTCCGGTTTAATATTAGTTTTGTGGCTTCTTGTCACCCTTATGTTTTACAAATAATTCTGCAATGTAAATCTATTGACAAAGCCTTAAAGGGAGGAAATAAGAGAGAAACCGAGGATGATCTGATCTGAAGTATATTTTTCTTTATTTATTTATTTTCTTTAATTTTTTTATTTATTTAATTCCTATTTATTTATTTAATTTATTAATTTATTTATTTTGATTTTTTATTTTTTTACTTTAATTTTTTTTTTTTTTTTATGTATTATACCGTAAAGGAAATTATTTTTTTTATTTTTATTATTATTTATTATCTTCCTCTTTTCCATCATCAAAGTTTAAATCCATAACATGTATTATAGAAACAGAACAGTTAGATGGAACTTTAGTCGAAAAGGAGAATCTCTCCTCCGCCTACCATCCAATCCATACCCTTAAGTGAGTGTTTCTTGCAGTTCAGAAAAAAAAATCCCCATATGGAATAAGATATAAGAATGCACTGTGCTATCGTTAATGTGACGGCTCATCCCCTGGGACAAGCCCACAACCCCCCCCCCGTCACAAACCCCACCAATTGCTCTAAATGATGCCACCTTCGAGCCTCTGGCCAAACTCGCATTCGTTTCCTTCAGATATTCCTTAACTGGACTCATTCCAGTTTTTCTGTGATCGCTCCCCACTTACATCCGCCCTAACAAATGACACTATGCCATCCATCCTTTCATATGACCAAATAATCTTAATGCACTCTCATTTATCTATCATTTACGACCTCTTCACAACACTCGCCTAACAAAATTTCATTCCACTTTTATTGTTCTACTCACACCTAAAAACACCCCTAAGATTGTCCATGCTGAACACAAATTGTACTTTAGAACCTTAGATCTACTACCTCTGTTTGTTTATACCAAATCACTACGATACATTATGTTACAAGATACCCTCAAGCAAAAACCCTAGCGCACTCAAGACTTAGTCCCTTTTGTATTAACTATCAAGAATTTATTTGCACCAGCCACATTTCCTACCATCACAACTGTCCCACTACACTCGCAACAATCCGTTCCCGTTTTCATTCCGATCATTATATCCCTAAGATATTTAAACTCCAACTTGTTCCAATTGCTCACCATCCAACATGGGTTGCTCACACCGCGGCCTCCTCCTCACTCGCTTACCCATCAGCTCGTTTCAAACCCTTCCTTCCTGTTTACACACCTTGCCCAAACCGCTACCAATCCTAGCTCATCAAGACTTAGTCCCTTTACACTCCATCAAGGATTTAATTGCAGGTTTCCTAACCATTTCATCAACTTGTCTACTACACCTGCAGTCCCTGCATCATCCGTCCCTTTTCATCCAACGATATATCCTAAATATTTAACTCAAGATACTTGCTTCCCAGTTCTCATCCATCTAACCATAACTTGACACCGAAGAAGCTCCCCCCCCCCTCTACTACCATAAAAATAACGTTGACTCTTATCTACAGTTACTTTCAACCTTCTCCTTTTATACAAACACCTGCCAAATCCCTCTACCAATCCTCCTCAAACTCTCTTCAGATTTCGCCAACACAAAACCAAAATCATTCCAATGTGTACAATAAGCAGGGCACCTCCACTCTCTTCCATTCCTCCATTATTCTAACAAACACTTACCCTATCCCTTACCTCTAATTCTTTCATCACCCAGCCATGATTATAAATTATAAAAGCGAAATATAAACTAAAAAAAAAATAAGCTGGGCATTTAAGCATTTCCAAGCGTTGGAAACATCATCATCTGCAGCATACTCAGAACTGAAAAAAGAAAAAAGCATAAAAGCGATCATTCTCTCCCCTTTTCTCTCCCCTCCCTTTTTTCTTCCACATAATTCTTTTATTCCTTTTACATCTACTCTATCTGGTGTGAATAACATCTGCAAGCTGATCGTTCTGCATCCACCCATTCAATTTACGATATCTCCTCTCTTCCATCAGTCGCACTCTGGGTAGCGCAGTTCATGGATATGCGGATTCTGAGGGATTGGTGATCACCACTTGATGTTACCGAAGATAGGTGCATCTTTAACGCTCTCTCTACTATCCGTATAAACAACAACATTCAACCTCTCACCCCCAATAATTTCCATTCTAACATTCTTCCAGATATATACCCGCTTGTATTCCTTCAATGAAAAGCAAGCCGCTTCCTGCCTCAATTGAGACTTGCAGATGTTCATTCTATTTTTTCAATACACCTCGACTTCACGTTATCGGAATCTCTCCCTTTTATGCTCTATATCCGACATATACTTCCCACCTGGATGCTCACACATCCTTCCCATTACCTTATTAAGAAATATCGTATAAACCTTCTACATGATCTTAGCCTTCTAATCTACTCAACATATATTACCCAAGTCATTCTCTTTCACTCCTTTTAATGCACAATTTTTAAGCTTCCTCATTTCTTCCACCTTTTCCCTCTTTTTAAAGACTTACTTCTATCACTCACATTATAACACAAATCAGGCCTCGTTTGTCCACTCAAACAATTCATCTGTCCCACTAATGATCTATATATAGTTAATTCGCTTCTTTTCCATTTCTCTTTCACCAAAATAAATCTTTTTTTTTATCTGGTATACTTATACTCTCCATATATTTATCCTGTTCCAACTATATCCCATCCTTCTTTTGTTCATGAATATTCATACCTAAGTATTTAAACCCTTGAATATCCTCCCAACCTATCTCCAGTTTTTCCTTCATATCACGCATAGCAAAAATCATTCCAGAACATGAGTACACATGATCCCATTCAAACGATTCCCATTCTTCCACATAAACAACGCACGTTGAAGCTTACTTTTCCCACTATCCAATTCAGTTATCACCGCAATCACCTTCTCGTACCATATCCTTGCTGCTTCTTTCAAACCATATACCGTCTTCTTTAACTCCCAGATACATCCATATTCTTTTGCTTCTTTCGGAGGAATCACATACACACGTCTTATGATGGTAAACAAGCTGATTTAATATCTATTGAATTACACTCCTATCCTTCTCGTTTTATCACACCCAAACACAACCTTAACACTTCACCAGAACAAATAGGCGCCTCAGTTATCAACTCATCTCCTTCTTCCTTAAAACCTCTCAATACCAATCTTGCTTTACATACATCCTTTTCTTCCTTCATTTTTTCAGTAATCACCCATCTAAGAGATATACTCTACTGACCCCAATCCTTAACCTTCCTAAACACATCATTCGCCTCCCAATTGTCGATTTCTTTCAGATATTCTTTCACCATTTCAATTGCCAACCAACAATAACTCCTCTTGATCACTTATGCATTCAGTATCCTTGTAATCACAAAAATCAACCCAGCCACATTACCACTACTTACATTCTGAATATTATACGAATCACTCCATTTCTTACTCTTTGCCTCACCATCCCTACTAATAACTTTCACATCAATCTTCTTATCAGTTTTACATCTAAACTTCTTTCCTATCTGATTTTTTTCCCCCATTTTTTTCACCATCTCCTGTTGTTCTTCTTGAATAGGTTTCTCCACTAACTCAACTTCAACAAATTCATCCCCGTGCACAGACCCTTCTACCCTTTCATTATCCCTGTTAACATTTGTGCTACCATTGTCTGTACTCTCACCATCATTTACCTCATTTAGAATATTCCCGTTGGAACACTTGCTAACCTTGGAATGTGTACCCTAGCCACTTCCCTTAGTCTCCCTCCATGTTTAACTATTACCCTCTTATCATCCATTCCTATTACATTTGCTGGTCCTCTCCATTCCTTTTCAATTTCTCTCTTATAATAAACATTATTCCCAGGTTCAACCAAATCTACTTTATGGTTCCCTTATCTGACCCTTCATTGCCCTCTTTATCCTATCATCTCTTTCCTGCTGAATGTTTATTAACCTACTCGCTTTAACTTCCTTCCACATGTTTCATAAGAATATCCCCTTCAACTCCCAAAACACCCATACTAACCTCTTCTCAGTCGTATAATTAAGCAACCCAACATTCTTACCAAATACCAACTGATTGGGTGAATACCTACTTCTATTCAATAACCTATTCTTTGCAGCCATCGACCAAACTAGACATACACTCTTACTAAAACCATCGTCTTTCATTTTTCTTATTGAATCTTTTAATAACCCTACCATTTTTTTACATTGCCCATTACTCCACAGACTTTCAACAGCAGTTACCCATTGAATCATACTGAACATTTCACACAAACTTTTCATTTCTTCATTTGAAACTCCAAACCATTATCACTCAAAAATCTTTCAGGTGCACCAAATACACATCCATTTTCCAACACCTTTTCTACAATTTATTGCTCCTTTACTCTCACCCAACTGCTTGACAATACTTTGTGCCCAGATCCATCATCACAAGAAACCTCTGTCTTCCATTTCACTTACAAATCCATAGCTAACTGTTTCAATTTGAACCTCTTCGCAAGAGGAAAACCCACCAACGGTCTACTTGGTGTCCTCTGATACCTTACACAAACATTACATTTATCACTTACCTTCTCTACACACAGTTTTATCTCTTTACCCTTTTCACTATCAACCTCATCACCATAAGCATCTTTAATTAAATCCCAAAACCTCCCCTTACACGGATGCCCAAATTGCAAATGTAACTCATGAATTATTTGACTACGTTCCCTTTCATTCACTAAACCCTCTCTTATATGTTCCCCACCCACCAAGCATTTTTCCTTTTTAACCCTTCTCTCAAACCAATTTTCAAATGCCCTTTCTCATTCACCGTACATCTAACTACCATATTATCCAATTCAATTATAGTCATCCCATTCTTCTTCAAATTCATATTCACATTAAGATTTTTTAAAGATTCATACCCTAATAGCCAAGGTACATCACCATTTACCACTTCCGTTCTCAAAGAAAAACATTTACCTATAACACAACACGGAATTCAGCCTTTTCACGCCTGTATAAGTCGTCTTACCAAAAACGTAACTTACATTTATAACTTTCATCGAGTCCATCACCATCTTTCTTTCACTCTATTCAAACTTCCAATCACTGCCTAGTCACTTTTCCCCAATCACATTCTTTGAACACCCTGTATCCACTATAGCACATATCTCACTATATTCTTCTCTCCCTTCATCTTCTCTTTTTTCCTCATTCAGATATACATTATTTCCTCCTCTCTTTCGTCATTCATCCATCTTCCTCGTCCTCTTCCAAAACCATACACACCTCCTTACCTCATTCAGTATCCGTGCACCTCTTCCAATAGCACCTACACCTCTTTCATTTCTACTTTTATTCTGAAATCTTTCAGGACTACTAGCACCAAAATGATACAACCACCTGCAAACCACACATACATCACTCTTCCAAATTTGTCCTTCTTATTCATCCTTCGTCCTTCAACCACCCAAGGTTCTCTTTCTTCCATTTGTTCCTGCCTTTATTTGTAGTCCATCCAGTCCTCCTTTCACAGCTACTTTTACCCAAACCTTCACATACATTCAACAAGGCATCCTTGAATACCTTAAACTCCCATGTACCCTTTCCACAATAGGCCAGGACCATCTGTCTCTGATTACTATCCACATTTGCCCCCTCCAACAAGGGCACACATTTCATATCATCTCCCAAGTCATCCTTACCTACAATTTTACAGTTTCATTTTTATAAGTCTCATACCGGTTCACATATTCCCTCATTGATTCATCCCTCTCAAAATAACGCGGCTTAATATAAAAAAAAATTGGACTATGCTATCATAACGGTCTCTCTGTTGCGTGTTTACCATAATTTTCATCAATCCAATTCAAGATCTTATTTGCTAACGGCTTCCCAGCTCGAATATCACATACATCCTGAAAGCCTTTGCACCAGTCGTTTAACAGGATCTTCTCCTGCTGGGGCAGCTTCGCATTCCTTTGGGTCATACACCTTATTTCATAGATTCACACTCTTCTTCTCGATAGGCCGGATTCAATTACGCTACCTTTCTCCATTAGAACGGTGGACACACACCCTTCTTGTTCCCCTCTCTGTATTCCACTCTTTCTCTACCTCCGTTCCCTCCCCCTTCTTTACTTCCCATCCGTCCTGAATTGAACACCCACACTAAATCTCCACCCTCAGAGCGTGTCTAACTACGCTTTGGTATATATATATATAATAGCTTAGCCTAGAGCGATCAGAAATCAAAATTACACTCGCCTGTGAATCTGGTCATGAAGCTTCCTTTTCCAAAAGAGACCATAAACGGTCAAAATAAAATATAACTTTGTGATGATTAGTTACTAGTAGTATCTAAATTAAATATTATCCTAGATTTTATATTCTTACAAATGTTTATCAACCCGCCAAAGCAACAGCCTGAGCTCAGGAAATGCACCCACTAATTAACCATGAACAGGACCCAATTCATCACTGCACGACCTTATACATAGGTTAATATTTATCAGTCACTTTATACCTTACCAATTCCCTGAAAACAGAACACTTAAATATAATCACTTGTCACTAGCAAAATAAAACTAAAAACAAACGTGCATTTGATCAGCCAAACTTTCGATAAAGCACATCTCACAATCAAACCGAAAAAAAATATTGTAATCGGCTCTGATTGGTTGTTGTGGACGATTCTATTATTAACACCAGGAGCCTCCGCTTTGTGTTTTGTTGTCAATGAGTGTGTTGGAGGTTGAAGGAATTCACTTTTCCCTTAATAAATTTATTTCAAAATCAACCAGGATGATATCTTGAAGAATATACCCGAAAAAGAAACCCAAGCTGCAGATGAATTAAAACAAAATAATGAATAGCTTGGCTTAATAATTAAAATGCTGTGAATTTTAGTGGTACACATAAAATGTAAGCATTCTCATGAATAAATCAATATTCATGAGATACAACATATTATGGTACATTTTAATGGTATCCATAATTGTTAAAAATATATATTATATAATGTATGATATAACTTATATAATATATATGTTTATTTTATATATTTATATATTTTTTATTGTTTTATTTTTGTTTTATTATTTTTATTATTATGGCCACTGAAAGTTGAAGATTTTGAAATAATGACCTTTTCTTAATAAAAAAATAATATGAATGAAATTTGTTTATTTATTCAATTTGTTATAAAATAACATTAATAATAATAAAAAATAAATATAAGAAAAAATTTAAGTGAACGACTCAAAAAATTTATTTTTGATCCCATTTCACTTTCTTATTTGTTTACATACAAATCAAGCCTCAAGCGAAGGGCAAGTCATGCTTAGCTTGCAAATCATGATGCAAGCAAATGACGAGGAATAAAATTTAGGATTAGCAGAGTGCCAGACCCTTTATAACATCTATAGGAGCAAGACTGTGTTCTTTGCTCTGCCTATTTAGGCAACAACAAAAAAAAAATTATTAAAGAATCATCACTATTTCAGTAGCCACTGATAATAAAAATAATAATACCTACAAAAAACTAATAATATTTATATTTTTATGAGATAACAAAAAAAGAAAATCTGGATTGGGACCTACTACCCCATGTATAAGATAAGAAGGCCAGCTTAGAAGAGGGCCCCATCATTTTTTGTTTGACCATCTTTATCCAGATTGAAGGTGCAATTCAGTTAAATATTTGGAAACTCTTACAACAAAGGTGAGAAAATTTTACAGATTTGGGTTTATTTGCTGTCTAATCCAATCTTGGTCTCCCTTCATTTGTTAAATGAATTAGAGGGTGAAAGGGGATCTAACTATTATATTGACCATTTGCTTTAATTATTAATTATATATTGAATAAATAAATGAATTTGAATTTCATCTTTCTTGAATAATAATAATAATAATAATAATAATAATAATAATAATAATAATAATAATAATAATAATAATAATAATAATAATAATAATAATAATAATAATAATAATAATAATAATAATAATATAGAAGAGCCTATAAAATCCTATCCTTTCAGATAAGGATTGGCTCTGGATTTGGCAATAGCATTTTGGTGTTAACAGAAAGAAGGAAACCAGCAAGTTAGAGGAGAAGAGTTCTATTCCCCCTTTTAGATAAAAATATCTCCCTTAAATTCAATGTAAATATTTATACATTTAAATTTATATAGTAAATTTAAAAACTAAAACTTCTTTGAATTCCCCCCTTCTCTAATTATTTCTTCATTAATTATTCATATTTTCTGTTATGGCGCAGTCGACAGGATGGTCCTTTCACGCCAAGTAATTGTTGAGTTCCTTCTGTCTGGTATATGGTCTTAGAAAAATATATAGGGCCTATTAATACTGTGTTAAAACTGTAAACATTGGTAATAATAATAAATATAAAAATTAGAAGCCACATAGGCCTATCGAGACTGACAACATATTATAAAAAAAAAATTATGCAGTACATAACTTATGTACTGTATAGTGTGTACTATATAGTTATTGATTATTATTAATATTAAGCTATAAAAATAGATGTTGAAGCCACATAGGCCTATCGAGACTGACAGTATATTATAAAAAAAAAAATATATATATATAGTACAGTAACCTATATACTGTATAATATACTATGTATAATAATAAATTATTATTAATATTAAGTATATAAAAAATAAAGTTTAGGTTATTTTCAATATGGATGTAGTGGATCCAAATATAGAGTTAAAAATTGTTGAAGAAATGATTAGTGATGGGGCAAACCCAACCTCATTATTTCAACAAGTTTTATCTCTCGTTAAACAAAGAGGAACTAAGAGGTCCATTATTACTAAATTAATTAATAAAATAACAGCTGATATAGATTTATATACTGATAATGAGTTAAAGGGTCTCATCTTAAATTTAAAAACAAAATTAAAAGAAGTTACAGAGTTGGACAATAAAATAATAAATGTTTACGCTGACTGTGAAGAATTCACATTTGAAAGCGCAGATAAAATTTGTGAAAAAAATGAGTATTATGCCTTTGGCATCTCATCTCTCATAAGTGAACTTGAAAATAAAATAAGCCCTATGCAGAATATTTCTTCTCATAATAATCATATTGAAACTGGTTTCTCCGGTTTAAAAAGACCCGAACTTCAGCTCCCTGAATTTGATGGAAAGCCTGAAGATTTTGATAGATTTATAAAAAACTTTGAAGAAATTATGGATAGGGAAAATTATAATAAATTTGCTAGACATTCATGTTTAATGAAACAACTCAAAGGTCCAGCTAAAATTTTAATACAAAAAAGCCCTATGGCAGATATGGATTATGATATGGCAAAAAATTTGCTTAAATGTGCCTTCAGCAATAAAACTTTACAACAATATTCAGTTATTGAAAAACTGATAAAACTAAAATTAACTAATGATTTTTACACTTGGATCAGTGAGGCTAAATTATTAGAAAGTCAAGTAGATAGCTTAAAAATAAATAGTAAGGTGATTTGCCAATACTTTTTGTGGAATAGTTTGCCAGAACAATATCAAACCCAATATATCAATATTACAAATAATACTTATCCAAATTTAGATGAAATTTTAAATAATGCATTTGAAATTCATAATAGAATAGGTAAGAGTGGGTTAGTAAATACAAAAACAAATGCAAATGCATACACTAATAAAACAACATCACAAGTTGAGAAAAAAACAGTAGCTTTAGCTACTAATGTTGATGTGAATCAAAAACAAAAAACACATACAGAAACCACAAAAAGGGTAGGTTGTTCCATTTGTCAAACATTGCAAACAGCAGATTGCATGGACCATAAATTGTATTGCTGCCCAACTTTCAAAACACCTGAATCAAAATTACAAAAAATTAAAGAACTAGGAGGTTGTATTAAATGTGGGTATTTAAATCATAAAATTGAAACCTGTAAGTTCAAATTTAATGCTAAATGTAGAAATTGTAATTCATGGCACTCTGCATTTTTATGTATTAAAAAACAAAATGGACCTAATTCAACACAAAAACCAAAAAACAATAAAAACAAAAATAATGCACAAGCAGAAACATCAACCAATGTTGTTGAACTAAATGTTACTCCTGTAGAAAATCCTTCTTCAGAACAAGTAGCAAATTGTTTATTATTAAGTTCATTAAATGTAACAAGTAGTCAAAATATAACTCTTCCCACCTTCACCACAACTTGTATAAATAAAAACAATAACAACCAAGATTTGCGGGTTTTATATGATTCTGGGTCGGAAATAAATTTTATATCGCAGACAGTAGCACAAAAAATTAAATATAAAGTTGTACAGTCTGAAATAATGCTTAACAAAAGGTTTCAATGAAAGCAAATATTATAAAACTTCTATTATAGAAATTGATATAAAAATAAATAATAAAAATAACAGTATTGTTGCAGCTGTAGTCCCTTCAATACAAACCAGAGTGAATATACCTTCCCCTCAAATTGTAAAGGCATTTGAGGAACATAAAATACCTTTAGCTGATAAGCACCTAAGAAATAAAAATAATAGGGAAATCCATATACTATTAGGTGTGAATGGAGCCCACATACTACCAATAAATGCATGCTCATTTGGGTTAACAAACAACAGTTCACTGTTATATTACACTTCTTTAGGAATCTTATTAGCTGGGAACTTAAATAAATTAATAAAAAATTTGCCATATTTGAAGTATGTAAAGAAATTTACAGAGCAGGCCGACTTACTCGGAAAAATGTCAAAATTGAGAACAAGATTGAATGACTAGAAATGGATTACTCAATTTCATCTCTAGTTCAAAATAATAATACTAGCTTAGAATTGGATGATGATTTAGTAGATAAAAATTTAAAAGATTTATTAAATTACGATAATTTTGAATGTCCTAAAAAATTCTCAGAGCTAAACATAGAACTTATAAAACACTTGATTACAAATACACATGTAGATATGGATACAGGTCGATTGATTATGCCTTGTTTATGGAATAATAAATTAATAACATTTTTGCCAAATAATTTTTATTTGGCTAATTCTGTATTGAAATCAATACTTAAAAAATATAAAAAAGAGCCTCTAAAATTAGAAGCGTACAATAATGTCATAATTGACCAACTTAACCAAGGTATCATTCAACCTGTTGAAATAAATACAGTGAAAAATAATAACAAAGTTTCATTTTTAGCTCATAATGCAGTATTTAGAGATCACGTAGAAACGACAAAATGCAGAATTGTATATTTGTCGAACCTATGTGATAAAACTCAACCAACTAATTTATCACATAATAATGTTAGCTTGCCAGGACCTAATTTAAATAATAGATTGGATATTGCATTAACACTACTTAGGTTTAATAAGTATCTGCTGGTATTTGACATTGAAAGAGCCTTTCACAATATTAAATTGCCTTGGGAGGATACAGAAAAATTCCATTTTTTGTGGTTCAAAAATATAAAAGAAAATGATTTTAGTGTAGTTTCTTATAAATTAATGCGACTTCCGTTTGGTATTAGATGTAGCCCTTCCATTCTCATGGTAGCACTTTATATAATATTAATATTGCATGTTCATACATGTGATGAGTTTGAGTATGAACTTAGGAAGATTTTGTATAACCTGTCTTATATGGATAACTTAGGTTATTCTTCATCTTCTGAAAATGAAATTATTCTTGCTTATCATAGGTCTCATGTAATATTTAACAATTATGGGTTCAATTTGCAACAATTTCATAGTAATTCACCAGATTTTAAAAAATTAAATTATAGTGAATTAGACAATAACAGTAATGTAGATGAGCCTATAAATAATCACATTAAGCTATTAGGGATGATGTGGGATACTCATAATGATACCTTATATAATAAAAATAATGAAATGGATCCCAAAGCAAACACTTTGAGATCTATTTTATCTACTATAAATGGTCTATTTGACCCACTAAATATTGGGCTTCCTGGAAAAAACAGGGCTAAATTATTTTTACATAAACTACAAAATAACAAAGATATAACAGGGACACAAAACTAAATAGTAATTTACTAAAAGAATATAAAAATATTTGCTCACAGTATAATAAAAGCAAAAAACCAGTACTAAAAAGATTTATTGGGGATTATGCTTCTTCATATAATATTATAGCATTTACTGATGCTAGTAAGGACATTTATGGTAGTGTCTTATATTTACAAAATACAGATAGTAGTGAGCTGCATTTTTTGTGTGCAAAAAATAAATTAATTTCAAACAAAAATAATAACAGATCTATTCCAGTTCTAGAGCTATTTGCTGTAAAATTTGGAGTTCAGCGTCTAATATAATGACAATTTAACTAATATTTTCACACCTTTAAAAATAAATAAATTACATTTATATACTGATTCAATGGTAACATTGAATTGGATTATAAATAAAGTTCAAAAATTAAACAAAATACTCAGCTGAATTTTAATGAAACTGCATGTGAAAAACACCCGATAACTTTTCATCATTGTGAAGGATCTCAGAATCCTAGTGATTATGTTACTCGATGTGTTTCATACAAGGTTTTGTTACAAAATTCACTTTATTTAAATGGGCCTATATTAAATAACAAAAATGAAAGGTTAAAAGTCACTGTTCCAAATCCCTTATATAATAATAATACAGATTTTAATATTTATAATATTCAAACTTTTTCTTTTGTATCCTTATTTAAATTAGATAGGTTTTCTTCTTTGGATAAACTGTGCAAGGTTTCACATTATGTAAGAAAATTTATTCATAATTTAAAGCTTAAAGTACATGAGAAAAACCCCACTTTGTTTTCCAATTGTGACCCAAATGCAATATGCTCATATAAAGAAAGTTGTAATGTCATTTTTAGGCAATATCAACAAGAAAATTTTTCAGAAACATATCAATATTTAATAAACCCAAAAAATAATAAAGAAACAAATTTGGTCACACAACTTAATCTTTTTCTTGATAAAAACAATATAATTAGAGTAAAGGGTAAATTTGCAAACTTAGATGCTGATTTTAATAAAAAAAATCCGATATTGTTGCATAAAAATCACTCTTTAACGGACATAATAATTAAATAATTACATGTAAAAATGAAACATGCAGGTGTATATAAACTTCTAGCTATAATAAGAAAGGAGTTTTATATTCCAACAGCATACTCAGTAGTTAAGAAAAATATCAAAAACTGCATAAAATGTAAATTAATGTATGGCAGAACCATAAAAATTAATCAGAACCATTACAAAGATTATAGAATAAATCCATCTCAAATTCCATTTAGAGAAATATTTCTTGACCACATTGGACCTTTTAATATAAAAATAAATAATGTAGTAGAGAAGATTTACATATTAATTATAACTTGCACATACACTAGAGCTGTAAACCTTGTTCTATGTAAAAATGTAGATAATAAATGCTTTATTTCTGCTTTTCAATTTCATGTGTTTGACTTTGGATTTCCACAACTTATAATTAGTGATCAGGGAAGTAGTATAATAAGTTCAGTGCAAATTATTAAAGACTTTCTTGATGATGTAGATGTTAAAAATTATTTAACTCTCCATAACATAAAAGTTTTGGAGTTTTCACCATACCCTGGTAAAGCTAGTTTTCTAGGAGGTTTAGTTGAATCTTTAGTCAAACAGGTGAAAAATATAATATACTGTGCTATAGGAAAAATATATTAGAGCATGATGAGTTTTCTTTATTATTTAAAGCAATATTAAGAAACCCTGAGGTGGATCCAAATATCCCATTTGCAATAACACCGGAGATATTGCTGAAAGGATATGAGGTTCCAGCTATGGTTGTTTCTTCTCATTTATTTCATGATGGTGTAGATCATTCAGATGATCCTGATTGGTCTCCTTGTGAACCTGATCAGGATCAGTTATATTTGGCTTTTCAAAAATACAGAAAAGTGAAATCTAATTTGAATGATTTGTACTATGATGAATTCTTAGCAAACTTACAATATCTTGCCACTAATCAGCAAGATAAATATAAATAAAAACCACACACTTCACTGGGAGTTGGAGATGTATCCATTAAAGAAAAATTTTATAAACCATACTTTTACAGTATGGGAACAGTACAAGATAGTGAAAATTATGATTTAGGAGAAACTGTTTCTGTAAAAATTAAAAAATCAAATCAAGAAATTATAACCCGACACATATCGGATATCATATTGCTGATAAAAAATACCAATCTTCATAAAAATCTGCCAGAAACAGTTTCCACCACTAATAATGATAATATTGATGCTGACAGTAGAGTAAAAAGGAAAGCTGCAGTTCAATGTAGAGAGCTACATAAAAAGCTCATAAACCAAGGGCAACTTTAATATCTCCAACTATATAATAGTCAAATGAATAACTGTGTCCTTGTTTAACAGGGATATGATATATTTGAATAAAAACAATATAAAATAAATTTGGTTTCCAAATTTAGTTTACATATTCATCAAAATTAAATTCTTAATAGAATTTAATTTTTGGTCCAATCCCAGTGTTAAAATATATATTATATAATGCATAAA
>JABUQX010085393.1:0-30350 GCA_015478945.1 Trachelipus rathkii
TTATAATATATATTATATATAGTATCATATATATATCTCTAAATTTATTATAAAAACTAATATAAATATTATATATATAAATATATATACTTTATATGACTCTACCTTTGAAATCTACTATGATAATATATAGTATATATACTATATATACTATACTATATATATATACTACTATATAATATATATATTATATTTAATTTATATTTTATCATAATATCATATAATATTATAATATTATTTTATACTATATATTACTATTATATATATATATATATATATATATATATATATACAACACTATAACAAAATAATAAAAAAAAAAAAAATAAAAATATAAATAATTCTTTAAATCATTATTAGTTTTATTATTTCATTATTATTTTATTATTATATTACTTATTATTACCTTATTATATATTATATTAATTATTCATATATACTATTATTATTCATTATTATTGTTACTTATCTAATCTATCTATTATTATTTATTATTATTATTATTCATTATTAATTATTTATTATTATTACTACTACTTACTACTACTACTACTACTAGTCAGTCGTTGAAGTACATCAATAATCATAATAGTAATAATAAAAATAAAATTAATAGAAGTGTTAAAAGCAGTAGCTGTATTGGTAGTACTAATCCCAAAATTATTTTAATTAAAAATGAAGATTATTTTAATTTAAAATATTATTATATTATTATTATTATACTTATTATTATTTATATTTATTATATTTATTCTATTTATTATTATTATTATTAATTATTATTATCTATTATTATTTATTATTATTATTATTATTATTATCATAACATATTAAAATGAAATAAAACACATAGGCTAACGCCAGTCGTATATTTTGAAATATTCCTAATGATGAATGATAGTTATAGCAATTATAATTATGGTATTTTTTATGATTGATAATAATATAATAATAATAATTAATAATTAATAATAATCAATAACTACATAATAAAATAATAATTAATAATAATCAGACTTAAGAATGATAATCAGTAACCTTTTTATTTTATAATAATAATAATAATAATTAATAATAATAATAATAATAATAATAATAATAATTAATAATAATAATAATAAGAACCTTTTTTTTATAATTATCATAGTATAATTAATATCTTTGACTTGAACCGGAATTTAATAATAATACCTGCAATACATACAATTGAAACAGCAATTAAATAGATTAATAAGAACGTCGATAATATTCTCCGGCAATGACAAATAATCTAATACAATTTAAATTAATATTGAGAATAATTTTAATAAGTAATAATAATACTTCACGATCATCTAATAATAATAATGGACTATAATAATAATAATAATATATAATAAGTCGTGTTTAAAACTGAATAAAATTAATAATAAATAATAGCATCAAATACGGCTTTTCATAATAAAATAATAATCAATAATATAGAATAAATAATATACTCCAATACATAATAACTAATTAATCAATACATACCAATGAATTAAACTTTAATGATAATTTAATACTAATAATAATAATAATAATAAATAACATAACTAATAAATAATAAGAAAATATCAAAAAAAGTATCCTGTAACTTAGAGTTGTGTTAAGGTGAGAAAAGATGATAAATTAATCACAAATTTTATAATTAATAATAATAATTCCTTTAAATAATAATAATTTAATTTAATAAGTATATTAATAAATTTTAAACATATATCGTTATTGAATAATAATTCTAATTAATAAATAAATAATATATAATTTAATAATTAATAATAATGTGAAATAATAATCCTTCCTACGAATAATAATAATAATTAATAATAATAAATAATTTTAATAATAATAATAAATAAATTTAATATAATAATAACATAATAATTAATAACTGAATAATAATAATAATAATAATAATAATAAATAATAATAATAAATAATAATATAATAATAATAATAATAATAATAATAAGTGTTAATAATCTTATAAATAAAAAGAATATCAAAAAAAAACTGTACAATAAAAAAAATGCATAATAATAATTTAATAATAAATAATAATAATAATATCAAATAATATAATATAATAATTGAATAAATAATAATAATAATAATAAATGAAAATTAATTAATATCAACATAATTAATAATCAATAATAATAATAATAATAATATTAATAATAAACTATAAAATAATAACTACATATTTATATAATTTAATGATTATTAAAATGGAAGAATAAATAATAAAATAATTCTAATAATAATGAACTTCAGTGCTAAAATATAAAAGAATTTAATTCCCATAATATAATAAATAATTAATATACCTAATAATTATTACAAAAAATAAAGCGTCTAGAAATATTGATGGCAGTTATTTGTAATATAAAAATATGGAAAAATAATAATAACGAAATCTACAAGTAACAATTATAATTGGATAAACAAGACTGCACAGAGCTTTGATATACAAATAAGGAACACGCCGAATACAATAAAAGTCAAAACAATCACTTTTCTAAACACCAAGATCGTGAGAATGACTTCAGCTTCAACTCAATGTTAATACAACATCTGATATTTATAATGGCCTTGGAAACTATAAAGTACACAGTTTTCTAACCTGTAAATTTCAAGTCCCATAGTCTTCCCCAAATACCTATATTTTAAGATCGTCGCTCGATTTTAACTGTACTACTATAATATTTTGCGCAATTTAATTAATAAAACTGTGACAAATGTAATCTAATCATATATAGCATATTGTCAGTTAAACTATACTTATTATATTAACTCATAAAATTTTTAGTACACAATTAGTTGAACTTAAGCCGAAGTAAAACCTCTTCCATATTAATAACATTACTCAACATGTTAAAATTTAAAATCACCTTTTTTTATCTTATAAGGTGTAAAATCACCAAATCATGACCTAACCACATGCCTAAGAACAACAATGATAATAAAAATTTACATTATTAGTTTTGGTTATTTTTTCTAATTAAGTGATGAAGAATACCAATTAAATTTTATATCAGATATATTATATAAGAATTGTAATTAGTCTTATTATATTTTATGTAGATAAGACTGTAGATTATACTTGACATAACAGAGGTAAGAAGTAAGAGAAGATTAAAGATGAAAAATTAACAATAATACATAAATTAAAAGCGCTAAGTTTGCAAAAACAAAAAAAAAAAAAAAAAATAATAAACTCAAAAATACCAACATAAATAATAAATTAGAGATCTTAGCGGTGAAATAAAAATTACCAATAAAGTTACAATAATAATTAAGATCGATCACATTTAATAATATTGTCAATTATTATAAAATTAATTACCACACAAAACATTCGTTATTACCAAAATGTCTCAATGTTCTTCCAAAACAATCGGCAGGAAAGGAGACCTCCAATTCCTTACACCGCTATGAAAGCATATCGTTTGCTCGTTCCTTAGAAAACTACAGATAAAGGGAGAAGAAGAAAAATATCTTCTTATCTTTACTGTGTGCTAAAAATTCTTTGGTAAATAGAACTGCTCTTCTGTTTTCAAAACAATATTAGTTGGATGCAGAGTAAAGTTGCTATAGACAAATCATTAGGCGATTCCTCTAAGTAAATAGAGGGTATAAAATTCTTGGGAAAGGTTAACAACCACTATAAAATGCATGCTATTTATTATTATAAAATAAATATTTGGAAAATTCAAGAAAAGAATCTCTGCAAAACAAAAAAAGAAAAAAAAATAACCCATCCAACTTTTAAAAAATATATATAAGATAGAAAAAAACAAAACCTTCTAAAGTATATAAGCTACATAAGAAAAACCAATTTAAAAAAGAAATCTAAGGCGACGGTAATATGTCTCATTACAGACTCAAATAATCGTGATAATCTATTGAATAGTAAAAGTATGATGATACAAAAATAATTATATAACTATTAAAAGCAGCCTAAGGACAACAATAAAGTTATTAAACAAGTAGAGAAATAATGCTTATATAAAATAATTTAATAGTCAATTTAATAATACAAAATCATAAGAATTAAAGTTCTGTACTAAACGAACTGCAATGAAGTTTTTTGTTTTTAGAATTACTATTCAATTTACCAACGGTTCCTCTCAACGGATAGTGCTTAAGAGAATAAGTAAGTAATAATAACGGTAATAATAATGTAGATAAGAAATAATTTAATTTAAATATAGTGCAATATTTTAATACTTTTCGGCTCTAAATAACAAACGATATATATAAATTAATCACTAATCAATAATAATTGAAATAAGGACATCAAATATTTTGGTAAATAAAATTTATAAATAAAAATAAGAAACTCTACAAAAAATTTAAGTAAACTAGCAGCAATTTAACATAAACTCTAAATACCATCAATGATAATTTTTCCATTCTAAGAACATTTGTAATTAATAGAATTGAAATAACAGGTAAATTCCCATGAATATAAATAATGAATGAAAAATAAAAAGGTGAAAATGATATTTGTTTCAAACTACCTACTAATAAATAATAAGTCTACCAAAATTACTCATGTAGTACTATAGAAAATAAGTAATAATATAGTAAAATTTATTATAATGTACAGTTATCTCTACTTATATGCAGATTGACAGCTACTGGCACTTAATATACGAATCAGTTATAAGTTTAAATACTAGGGCCCATTTATGGACGTAAATGACCTGCGAACACTTTTTTTTTGGTACCTCTCTTCTTGACCGCCGACCTTTTCTTGAGCTCGAATTCTTTAACTTCTGACCTTGACCTTTTTTAGCCTTCACCTTTTTGGGCCTTGACCTTTTTTCGGACACCCCTTTGATCTTTAATCTATCTCCACATATCATTATCAATTATCAATAATTTTCGTCATTAGGTGTCTCTCAAATTTCTGAGTTATTATTCCCAACATATATTTTTTAATCCTACCTCTTTTTCTCTCTCTTATTAGTGCTAAATGTCGTATTAATTTTTTTATTAATTTCATTTGCCTGGAATATTATTGAGAAATCCCTAATTTGTTATTTGGAATTATGATGCATTATCACTTCACTTATACTTTTTTTAATTTATTGAAGAACCCTAATTTTATAAAGTTGATTATTTTATTGATGAATCTTTTGCCTGCTTTGACAGATTTGAAATAAATACATCTTTGGCAGGTTCATTAACATTACTCGATGACGGATTTTATATTATGCATGTTCATTACCCATTTTTATTCAGGCCCATTCATATTTTATGTTCAAAAAAGCTTCATAGAACTGTACGTCCTTAATTTATAAGATGATAACCTAAACACTTTTGGGCAAACCCTAACTTTTTGTGGATTCCCACTCCTCCGTAATTCAAAATTTTTTTCAGGCCAAATATCTCATTATTACCTATTACTGATTATTATTTTTGGGGCAAACCCTTCGAAGTAAGTTATTATTATGGTTGCCTCGCCAAAATACGGTTCCTATATAACTTGCGTAATCAAACCGTTGTTACGTTATTCCACCCCCCCCCTTATTTATTTAACTGCCCCCCCACTTATATTTTTTCGACCATGGGATTCATTATTAATTATAAATGTTTTTTTCAACTAGTACAAAATAATTATATGTGTAAACAGTTATCTTAGTTCTCTATAAAGATTTTATTCATTACTTCTCAATCTATTAATCTACTAACTCTCTATTATTCTATTTCATTTCTAACACAACCCCTCTAAATCAGAGTTGATGCTTTGTCTACTTCATTCCTTAACCTCCCCTATTTATTAGAGGAGGCATTTTGATCCTATTTTGCCTATGTGCTTCTGTATGGGCACGCGATACTTCTTTACTTCATACAAGGCGTGGGATAATAAAAAAAAGTATGATATCAAATACGTCATTTATCTTTTATTATTATTATCTATTATTAATTACTTTCACTTCTATTTAAAATTACTTAAATATTAAATATATTAATCTTCCAATCATTAATTTATATTATATTATATATAATAGTTTTGATATATCAGATTTGCAATTTGTACATTATATTTTTTAAATACTATTATTTGTATTATAATTTATGATACCCTTATTAAATATTAAAATCCAATCCTTTGGAACTATATTATTTATATATCCATGGTATCAATTCAAATTATTGATCTCTTATTATCTAATTCGTCTAATTTTTAATTTTAACTCGATCTCTCTAATAATATTTAGTGTAATTATTATTTTTAATGTATTATTATTCTATTCATCACTTCTAAACTCATTTAAGAATGCAAAACTATTATTCATTATATATATTATTATTATTTATTATTATATTGATTTATATATTATATTATTATTTATATTATCTCAAATAATCATGATCATTAATATCATTCAACATTAACTATTATTTAATTATTTTATTAAATTTAATTCGATCAATTATTATTATTATATTTTTACGTTTTATTATTATAATATTATTATTTATTGATGATAAATTATTATTTATTATTAAATATTCATTATTATTTTTGAAAAGTACAACAGCAACTAGTAAGCATAGGTATTTTGTCTTAACATAACTCTCTGCCTACAATCTGAGTTCCAGGCCTAATTTGCTCACTGGATATTGATTGTGCTCTTCATTCATCTAAGAATACTAATAATATAAATTATTTATAGTATAATAATATAATAATATCTCTGTACAAACTAAATATTAATTACATTTACTAAACATCCCTAATATTACTATTAATCTTTATAATATATTATATATTCACACACTTACGCACAAATCTTAATCGGTAATACTAACGGTTATATTATATACTATCTAAGCACATATATATAATCATAATTAATATTTGCTTTTAAATACCAAATATTTAATTCTCGCAAACTTTAAATTCTTAGTAATTAATACCATAGCTATATATATATACTATATACTGAGAATTGCGTTTTTTTTACTACTTGTCCCTTCTTATTGATTTTGATTAGTTTTAGTAGTCTGAATAATAAAAAATACAAACACAAGTCTACACTCAGTTGAACCTCAGCAAACATATAGGAAAACAATACAATTTATCTAATATTAATTTTGAAACTACAAACAAAATTAACAAAACTAATAAAACAAAATAAATTACAGAAAGTGCTAAATCTATCCACAAATAATATCAGTTTTTAGGTTGGAAATATATTGTACAGTCTATACTATGCGGATGTCCATATAGGTAATATAACTGTAGTTATTATTTGGATTTTTTGTTATATCTATTACTGTACATATCAAAGTTTCAATAATTATAAGGTTACTGTATATTTTAACTTCACTTTTTATCATTGTTATCACAAAGGCTAAACAACCAACTACACCTACAGAAGTTTTGCTAACCACTGCTATACATATGAAATCTGCTGTTATGACCGATTGCTCATGGAATCCTTTCTCCGGGGTTGACAATAAGCACTCAGACCATTCCTTATTCATGCAGTTACCTGAGAAGTAATTTCTACTAAGCCACCGACCAAAAGCACGACGACTACACATGATTTCGGAAATTGTACCATTGGCCATACTGTAATTAACATCACAATATGTTTCAAATAATAAATTTTAGGTATTGCTCACCGAGAATTATCAACTTCAATTCAGCACACTCCCGATAGTCAGCACGAGGCATAACTGCACTAAATTTATTTTTGAATAAAGCGTGATAAATATGATTATTTTATTTTTAGTAATTTAAAAGCTATCTCCGTTCGACGGAATAAAAAACTTTGTATAGCGAATGTCGGATGTGAAACCTTAAACCATAACTAATTTGATATATTACACATATGAAATTTATTACCAATATCTAACCCAACCTTCTTTGATACCACATGACAAAGATCTAAAACCATACTATCATTTTTCTGTAGACTATTCAGCTCATTAATTAAGCATCTCGTTAATGTTCACGTGGAATAATACATTTCCCTCTTATTGAAAGTAAATAATAGTATATAGAAGTTACGGAGAAGGATAGAATAATAGGGTAAGTTGGTATGATAAACCCACCAAAGCGGAAAAAAATGTTTTTCAAGTATCTTTACTAAAGTCTGTTACTCTTTTTGAAGTTTACCTTTAAACGAACCTGTGTGTATGTGAATTTGTAAGTCTTTATAGTCATTTTGATTCAAGAGAATGCCACAACTTAATATTTATTTGAATGTCTTAACCTCTTTCTGTATAATAATATCTTGATAATTAAAATTTCAAAGTTTTTTTTATTATAAATAAATGTAAATACTTGTATTATATTTCTTATTTTGAAAACCTTTTCTTTTTATGATTTCTTTTCCAATTTTAATTTACTATATTTATTTCTTCAAATCGCCTGTAATCTCTTTCTAGCAATTTGACCCACTGGCCACCACCTTCTATACCATTGGTTGTCCAATTTTGAACCTCCACCGCTAACTTTGAATGGCTGTTTTACTATGAATGCGTATCTATAATAAACCCCCTATTAGATATCCTACTCTTTCTACCTTTTGGATAAGGGATTCACACATAAATCCAAACTTTATTGAATCAATAACGGTTAAGAAGTAACATCTTCCTACGCAATGGACTTTCACAAAAAAATCTTATAATTTTTCTACTTTCCATACTATATATAGCTTAAAACCTAAGTACGGATATAACGCTCTCTATCTAATTACACGCATGTTCTTATATGATACATAATTATATAATAATGATTTTAAAGTAATATATATGAGTTTGCCAGATACTAGTGTCTAAATATATTATTATAATTAATTATCTAATTATATATATTTATTAATTATATAACTAATAATATTATTAACATATATACTATATATTCATATATATATATATATTTATATTAATATTAATATATATATTAATTTATTATCGTACACAATCATGCTTTTCCCCTCTAGGGCCCCTCATTTAGTTAGATTTGTCTATGGAAGTCCATAGGTAGGTAGGTGATCCCATCTCATTGGACAAGAAATACCCCAATGCGAATGCCCTCCAATGAGTTCGGGCGGAGCCACATTTCGTATCTTTTGGAGAGGATAATACTTTGATGGTTATTAGTTTTCCTGTAAGGGACGTGAGTAGTGGGAATCTTAGAAGTATATTTTAGGTTCCAAAGTAAGTGTAGATCTAGCCCTAAACTAGTATTTCTAGCCAGCCATTAGTGGCAATTCTTTCGAACTGATAATATGGAGTGGTTTATGAAGTGCCACAATGTGATATATACAGTGTGGCCACATTTAAGTTAGCCAACTGTTATATAAAGTGCCCACTACTTTTTTTTCAAGCCTTATTTCTAGCTTCCCCTAGAGCCTTATAGAATAAGCTTACCTCATTTGATCTAATATGATAGGTGTTCTACCTAGGCTTAACTAGTCTGACTGCCTTCTGAATATGGTGTACATTACAATCTGGTAGAATGCTTCCTTTTTGTTTTTGGGATATTTTCAGAGTAGTATTATTATTATTGTACAAGAACATCGTGTCTCTCTGTGCTCCCTGATTTCACTAAGAATAAGTTGAGATTTGCAACTGTCGTGCAGAGCGTTATTTTTAATATGCGCATGAAGTTTGCTGAAACATGTTTCAAGGGGAGCCGGTACGGATTGTATATCTTTAAAGAATTTGTCTTACCAGATTGTGAAGGACAGCAATGACCGCATAAGCGTCTTTCAGAAGCCGCTGGATTTGGGGGCTCGATCTTGATGTATATTTGCGCCTTGGTCAAGAGTTATCCGCGGTAAGGTCAGCCTCCAGCTCGCCAGTCTTATGTTTGTGCAGAGAAGGAAGATGTCCGTTTATTTCTGTATTGGAGAAGGGGGTAGTCATTCGTCATGTAAGTAGCCTTTAGGCGAGCATATTACCGGCCCGCGCCGGTGGTTCCTATAAGACGTTCGCCCCGTAGTGCAGCGTGATGGGCCAGACTGTGTGCGCAGGACCGTGGGCAGGGAGTGAGATGACGGGGCGATTTTTCAACACGAATGTATTTTCCGTCCAGGGTAACCCTGCGTGATTCTTGTTGGGCGAATTTGTCGCCGCGCGTTGCGCCCGCAGGCGCGCCATATAATTGCGCCCGGTGAGTCCGTGTGATACCGAGCCCCGCCCCCCTGGGCATCGAGGCAATTTGCAGCTCCGTGCCAGAATTCTGCCATATAACCTAATCTAATCATGTGTTCCCACGATCGATTCCCCTGAATGCTGGTGGCAACGGAGGAAGAAGTTAATAATGATTCGTTTAGCTTTCCTCGTTTTCAATTGGTAGATATAATATGAGTTTATCGCATATTGTGCGAAAGGGTGGTTTATATTCTACGAACATGTTCTCCTATATTAAGATATCGGCAGTTGAGATACATAATGAGTCACATTCTATCTTTTATATTCTTTTCTACCGTATACTATAATTTTGTGGACGTTATAAATTTTATGTTCATTGAAAAACTATTAATACTTCACCGTCACCATATGAAAAATTTTTGGGCAAGTCAAATATAAATCAATAAGAGTGTTATTCCAGCACCCTAAGAACTAAAGCGAAAAGTTATGTCTTTATGTTTTATCTAGTTTTACTTGCTTTTAATTTAACTAGCTGCTTTACTGCTTTAACTCACTGCTTTTCTGCTTTTTACTTCTTATCTGCTTTACTGTTTTCAAGCGTACCACCAACACTCGTTCTTTATTTTTTTATACACCTGTAAGTAGATTATAATCATTTCTAATTCAAGAATATATCCCTTGTTACTCTCATTACCATACCTTTAAAATATCAACTGACAATGTACTAATTTGCGATAGATTTTCAAGTTCTGCAAACTTGAAGAAGAAGCGTGTCGGTTAATGGACCTCTTTGCCGTTTTTACTAGTCTTGCGCTTGTCTTAGTTTATATTCGGGTATTAGTATTGTCCTTTTCTGTTTATTTTTTAGAGCTGCCATATTAACTTCTCATTGACTTTACACTCCAATGCTTTTAACTTTCTTTGCACTTTATGCACTGCTTGAAGCGTTTGATTTAAGCTTTACCTGCTCTCGGTTTTAACGTGTTACTGCATTATCTTGTGTGTTTAGACTCAATATATTGTAGGTGGCTATATAAAGAAGATCATTTATGGTTTTATTACCGCTAATGTAATTTTTGTATTAGTTTGTTTTGGAGTATTTTGAGTTTAATACTTTGTGGTGATGTTATTTGATTTTGGGTATTAATTTTGCGTGATGGGGCAAGAAAGAATTTGTTACTTATACTTATGTTTTCATCTTTATAATTGTAAGTAAAAAAAGCAGTAATTTGCTGGTAAATAAACATTTTATTTCAATTATTTAAAATTGTACGAAATAAAATATATCAATATCCTCTTGTATTTCAATTTAGTTATACGAGGTGTTGTTAAGGATGGATATAAATGGATAATCTTTAAAGATACATCGCAGATGGTTTGATTTTCATTCACTTTTTTAAGGTTATAGATTGAGCCATTTATCTGTGATATCATCATATGCTATTCAAGAATATTCTTGAATTGGATCATTGTGGACAAATCAACAAAAGCACTCTTAGAAAATTACTTATAATGACATTACAAATTCTTTGGATAAAGATCTCTGTAGTCAAAAGTATGATTGGTTAAGTCGATATTTTACAAGTGTTTATTACAAACACTACATTATTTAAAAAATATCATATAATGAATATAGGTACTTTACTGAGGGATCACTAGTTTCAGATTTGGATCTAATAATTCCTAAATATAATGTAATAATGGAATAATGGTTCATCATAGTATTGTGTTTTCCTTGCAAATAGCAGATTAATAGATCTAATAAGTTGTGCAATTGAGTTGAGATTGGGTAGAGTGAAGAAGACTAGTCTGACTGTAGATAAGATTTTAATCCTAGTGAATGAGAGGTACCAACAGAACTTGGCTCACCCTTGCAAGTGAATTTTGTGATTTCTTGCTCTCAATATCTATTTCGGTTTTTTGACGAATGAATGTTTCGCGCTTGGACACCATTTATACATGATACGCAAATAAACATATGGAAATATAATTTAAACATAGAATCAACCATGTGCAATATTATGTTTCAATTTAAAAATTAACTATAAGGTGATTACGGAAAAGAGTAGTAGTTTTATGATGATATAAGCCTAGGGCATACATTTTTGCGTCCTATAAACAGGATGATCCAAATGTCCCTGTTGAGGGTGATGTTGTTGTAGCAGTGAATAAGTGTGCCTAGTTACTGTGTTTTTGAAAGATCGATGCTCTAGGAAAGTTATTTGTCATGCTGGTTTGATTTGGGATTTGCGTGCGTATGTCATTTAGATTCCCCGTAGTGATTGAAGTTTATTATTGTTAGAACGTTTATTTGCTTAATGTAATTGCATTTAGATCAGCGAGGGAATTTTACGGCAACATGTAGCCTAATGCTTTTTCTTCCCAAAACTGTGATTTTGACAGGGAGAAGGTTTGTAATTCCTTCGAGGGAAACGTCGACTTTGTTGAATAGAAAAAAACATCCTAAAAAAGCGAGTTAGTATGATCTTCGGCCCAAAATTCTGCCGCACAAGGATGTGATAAAGAATACAACATTCTCATATTTTTAATAAAAGCGATACCCCGGATATGAGTGATATATATCTCAGCTCTTCAGGTGTTCGAGTCTTTTCATGGGTCTTTAAATTCTTTTTGATGAGTTAATTTCAAAAAAGTACGGTTTATCGTAGTGTACAGTTGCCTTTATTTCACGTCGATGATTGACGTGCAGTAGTCAATAATTTCAAATGTTAAGGTGATTGTTGCAAGGTTGTGCTAGCTCGAAAGTTAACCTCAATAGACCTCTTAGCATTGCAGTAGAATAAATGTGGTGCAAATGTGTTATTTGAAAATTTATAGTGTACATCTGTTTAATGTGAAGACATCGAAAAGGCTATCTATGAAAATCTCTATACTGGATCCAGAAAAGACTGGGCCGGAAGATTTATCTAAATGATATTGATTAGTGAATAATTTTTACTTTGAGTGGTCCTATAGAGAGTGGATTTATTAGGTACCCTTTCTCACAAATATGTTTTTAAATGATAGGGCTGTTACAAGTGAAAGGGTCGTATAGCACAGTAACAGCGATCCTAAGGCATATTAAATTACTAATTCTCTCGCTGTAGTCGTGTAATGATGTGCTTTCAAGATTTAAGCGCGTTTGTGTGTGTGTCCGACCTTTATTTCTATATTTCTCTTTTTTTTTTAAGTACTAGCTTTATTATACTTTTCCTGTATTATCGAGTCATGATATAACGTTTCTGTTTGGAAATATTGAGTGTTTTGGCTATTAAGTCGGATAAAACAGGCCGCGTACAGATGAGATAGGTTTTCAAGGCGTTTGTCCTCGCAGATATGAGAGTGTATTGTCATAGGGATATCAATTCTTTTCGATAATCATCAGTTCGCGGGATCTAGAGAGTGAGTCCATTCACTGTAGTAAACGTAGAGTGATTTACATCCCCTAAAGTTTCGCTGAAAGGCTTTGTCTGATAAATTTATGCTCGTTGGTCGCTATAAGGTGACTTGTTATAATTCCCCGGGTTTGGGCAGTGTTTGTGCGAACAGTATGTTGTGGAGGCTTCACACAATCGTTCGATACTATATTACTTACCTCCTTGCCATGTTATGCTTTACTTTCTTGTAACCTTCAGGTCTTCCCCATGTTTTCAGGTGTACAAGGAATTTGCTCTTTTTGGATATCTATATTATCTAAATGTGGTGTTGATTATTGTTTTACATCTCTCCGTGAGTGGAATCCTTGAGTGAAGGATGAAGAAATATATATGTAGAAAGATTATATCGTGGTTTCAACTCTCTTAATAGCGTACTTTGCTTTGTGTGTGTGTGAGTAATGGAGTGTCTTAAAAAAAGCTTGACCATTTGGTCAATTTTAGATTTTCTACTCGGAAGAATTTCATTTAAATTTTTGTTGCGCGTAGGGTCTACTTGGTATATCTGGTTCTTTTGCTTATGCGGTGGGATTCAGTTCTTCAAATCGTTCTACTAACATAGAAGAATACAGCCATACCAACTATGTTGAAAACAGGGTTTCAGGGACGTGATTGTTACAGCAGTTAATAGGGGTATTCTGTAGTGTTTGTTCGCTATTGAGCTTTATGGGTCATGCAAAGGTTTTGAATGAGACCTTTTCATGTTTTCTATTATCTTTATATGGAGTCCAAAGAATTTTTATAGAACATTTAGATTGGTCTAAGTGTATATAAAAAATGATAGATTTAATCTAGGAAGAGGGTAGTGCTTAGGCATGGAATTTTCAGTAGATATGGAGTCTTTCTTGAAGAGTAATATATAGATAAATCAACCTATGATGTTTAACTATCGATGTCTCTCGGTAAAATTTCGTGAATAAGATTTTATTGCCCACACTAGTTTTAGTGCATAGAACTTAGCTGCTTTTTAAATTCTGTAGTTAATGTGTGCATGCTTATAACAAGCTCTTTAGTTATTGTATTAGGAACTGTTTATAAGAAAGTGATCTCTACTTTTTGTTAGTGTGTGTAGTTAGTAGTAATAGTATGAGATATGATATATGTGTGGACTGTTTAGACGTCCTCCGATGATGGAGAAGGATCTACTATTGCTAGTTGACATCTCTTAATAGACTATATGTTTGGGAAAAATATGATGCATGAGTGAAGTAATAAGTGAGGCTTCGTTCCTGAGTGATAGTAGTTGGGAGTTAATTAGGCACTTGCGTTGCTAGTTTCGCGGAGCACTCTCGGCAGGAGATGGGGGTAGTGTCTCTGTTTTGGTTAAAATGTATTTAAGTGGACTTCTAAAATCTTCTGAGAGGTTGAAATCAACGTATTCGTCAACAGGATCAAAAGTGTGTGATGTTATACATTCCTCGGTTATCTAGTGAGTGATGTTTCCCTATTAACAATATTGCTGATTGGTTCCATGGGTGTCGTTCAATAGGTGATGAAAGTACTTTATTTGCTTTTACGCAATCTAAGTGGTATTTATTTAGGAGTTCGATATTTGTTGCGTGTTTGTATTGTTCGGACAATTGAGATTGTGGTTACAATAGGAAAAATATCACAATATCATAGCATCACTTAATGGTATGGGGTGTAGAGGGTTATCTGATGAAGTAACTGTAACAATTTATGTGTAAAGTGTTCTCTTGGAAGTATTGATACTACAATATATGCAATTTAATACGAGTGTTTTAGATAGGCGCTAGTCTTTTGATTGTGTGAATGGGTGTTTGATGCAGATAGCGACATTAATACTGAGATCAGGAAATAGTGGTGTTTGGATAAATGTTCGTTAACTCAGGGCGTGGAGTTCGTTTGGTTAGTGCGTTTCGAGGTGAGAAAGATCGCAATGTGTCACTGACGTTCTAAATAATAACTAGAAACCAATATTCATCGGCAAACCATAAGTTAAGGATGGGTACATAAGAAATGTGCTGAGTCTTCGCGGATTGTTGCTGAGCTCTGGCACGTATGTGTGCGAGACTGATATGTATTTGCACTCTGAGATGAGACTATCAAGCGGCTAGTCCTGTTTCTGAGCTTTATGATTTACACACACCACCTCGTGTTCTATTAAAGATAAGCTGAATAGACTCAATTGTTAAGTAAGCTTTTTAAAAAATAGCAGTCCTTGCTGAGTGATCATCTAGAGCAATAGCATTTTTTATATTTTCTATCATTTGAGAAGATGGTTTTTATGTTTAAACCGATTATTACTGCTCAAAGTTGTTCTTAGTGGTGGGGAAGCTTGTAGGGGAGTTACAAATGAAGCAACAGATGTCCATTGTGTGTTCTGTTTAATGAGTCTTATTGATGAGTGTCGTGTCTCTCTGCCAGTCGCTTTCGCACCTTATAAAGGGAGAACAATTTGTCCTTTTAATCGAGTATATTTTCACCAGAAAAATCATATGCTAGTCGGCGACTATACCCTTAACATTTCTACTAGCTTACTAGCGTCATGGCCCTATGATCTTATCTTCCAATTACAATGTGTGTTTCTCATCTATTGGTATATAGGCCACGGACCATCAGCGCCCGGCCAAGAAATACGGAGTGTACCAGACTTTTTTAATATTGCTTTTGCATTGGCGGGCCAGAACGATAGTAGGAGTGTTATTTCCTATATAAGTCCAGATTGTTAAGGAATAATAGGCAGCCAATATCTTAATAGTATGCAAGCCTGTTCTAATAAATCATGACTTTGTTTAATTATACCATATAAATATTTTTTTAATTATACTTTTACCCACCTCTCCTGAGTAGAGGATGCTAATGTTACGGAGAACTAGTTGATCGTCTCACCACAATAGAGGCTATTGTGGAGAAGCGGGAAAAATTCCACCGAAGGCCGTCGCGAACGCACCGTTTCACTCTCTTGAGCATTTTTGATCCTCTGAATTCCCTTTCTTCGTCATTAGACAATTTAGTATCTTTTCATTATACATCTTTACCATGTGAGAGTTATGTTAATGACCAATAGAATAGTGCAGCGGAGGTCGAACTACTGCAGCCTCTGACTAGATTACTTCGTTCTTATTATATTCCATTACATGCCAGACTGTTTCGTTTCTAATATGAACTTGTGACACTTCTGAGACAAGTGTCACGCCTTCGCGCATCATGTAAAAGAGGTAGGTTAGGGCGACGAAGATTTCCTTCTACATTCTTCGTAATAACAATCTAGACCTTCGACCAACACGCCGCCAACACAAAGTGCAAAAATTTGACAGTGTATACAGTAGAGCATTACAGTGTTTAGGGAAATAGTTATGATTGTTAATGAACATATCATAGGTGCAAGAATGGCTCCCGTGGCATTTTGATACATGTTGTGTTAGGTCTATATATCTGATGTGTATGTACATTCTATCTCTTATTCGGACGGAAATTAAATCTACAATTATTGTATATTCATACCATACTTTTATATATTAAAGACGAAAGGTTGCTCTTGTAGTTATACAACATGATTATGTAATGGGAATTAGTGGACTCCGCTTTACCTAGAGATTGGTTAATTCATATGTAATGTCCCAATTATATAAATTTTAGATAATAAACTTGTATTTGGAACAATTTTATAGGTGACAGCATACTAATTCTTAGACGATAGAGAGTTCCATGCACTCGTGTCTTTTTACATGAATAGAGGTTTGAGGCATCTTGCGGAGATGGAGACTTCTGGTTTTCATGCCGCAAAATTATATTAATGCCAATTACATCTCGTAATCTGCTATCTGATATTTTATAGATATTTTACATGTTGGAGTTCTAATATTAGCTCGGTTTATCTCCACAGATAGATATAACCCTCTTCAACATCATAGATAGGTATAATCATAGATATAAATGATTAATAATTATCCAACTCTAATTAGCATTTCACGTCTACGAATATGTTTTCGCTGCCATGGCTGATCGTTCGAGAAAAAACATGTTCCCGGTCTCGCAGGTTTACATTTACTTTTTTTTAAGATATTAATTACTTTATCTTCATTAGGTACGCAATTCCAGTTTTGTATCACCAAGTCCTACACAAAATACTCATCATTCAAAGAGAACGTTTAAAGACTAAAAATAGACAGAGCACCGATTTAAAATGATGACCTCCGCAGGTATTCCTTCCAAAGAAGTTATTTCTTTTGTGTACCTTGGAAATTTCATATCTTTGGCAATTGTTTTCTTCATAAGTATATCTATCCAAGGAACCGATATATTTAAACATCTTTGATATTCTGTTTTGTAACAGAAAAGTAAAATAATAAATTGTAGATAAAAAAAAAATAAATATAAGAAAAAAACTAAAAAAAATCAAATAAACCATCTCTTTCGTTATATATATATATTATAATATATAATATAATTATATATATATATAATATATATATATTATTATATATATTAAATAGACTAGATATATATATATATATTAACAGTAGCTTAATATTATTATATGAGTATATTATATATATATTAAGTGAGTATAATATATATATATATATCTTATATTATATATTATATACTATATAATATATATATATAGGCTGTAAACAAAATAGGAGAAAAAGATGGGTTCAAAGCCTTTGCTGTCACTGCAACGAACAAATACACTGCGCAGATTTACCGAAAACTTGGATTTACTTCTTTCTACAAACTCGACTACAACACTCTGGAGTTTAACGGAGAAAAATTGAATACTTCAGCAGCCAATGGAACGGAAGTTGTTGAAGTACTAGGAGTAAAAATCTAGTAAATTGTGTGCATATAACTGACAAGTTCAGGAATATTTATTTAGTAGATCGGTTAGAGAAAATACAATTTTAATGGTTAATTGCAATATAAAACATTTTTTGGAAGGTTTTTTAATATATTTGGATAAGAATTTTATTTAAAGAGCGTTCAAAATTCTTTCCAATCAGACTGACTTTATACATCTATTTCAAGTAAAATAAAAATTGAAAATAAACTTTGCTTTCAAAATACCTTTTAAGAATGTTTATGGCTCAATGCATTCTCTTATATAACCTGGTCCTCCTTTAAATGTTACTAACTTTTAGATTTTTTAAAAGTGTATTTCGTTACTGTGTGTATGCTTATCCCTGATCAATTGAAATTAAATATTTTTCTAAAATGGACTCCACGTATTTGTTTGTAAACTTAATTTAAGGGATTGTTTCGAATTTAGGATTTCCCATTAGAAATTTTAAGGAATTTGCAACGAGAAACTTGGTCCATAAATTCCTTTAATTATAAATTCATCTGCATGAAATAAAAAGCAAAATGTAGTCTTTAAAGGTTTGATTTTTACTCTGCATAATTTGAAGAAAAACCATGTTTCCAACATTTTTGAAATCAAGTTCTACAATATTTATTGAAATGACTTGAAACTTAAGCTCTGCAAAGATATTGTATAAAATAAAAAACTTAAATGTGTTTGTTATTAATTCAAAATAACACATTCCATTTATTAAATTCAATTTAGAAAAATCAGACATATTTGGTATTTTATAAATCATGTATGAGTTTTTCATTCATGCTGCAAGATTATCTGAAATTTTACTATCTTTCCCTGCTGAAATATAACTCTTAAAAATGTAAACGCAGGAAGTTCAGTCATTTTTCATCTGAGTCTCTCTTCCTGTCTTTGCCCCTTTCCGAAAATTTTCATACTCTATCTTGGATTAAATCTATCTCTTGTCTGATGGTACTAGTCATAAAAATTGGACGTCTACATACACACACTTGAGTTGCTCACTTTTCTATCGTAACCGCTTTTTTGTCTGTGAGCTACACTATTCTAGGTCCTATCGGTTCGCTATAGTCTTATTAGTAATAGCATTCGCTGATTTTTAACACAAGCACACACTATAACAATGCAGGTAAAAATATTTATCTCAAATGTATTTATTTTCTTTTCATCTCATTTTACTTACTTCATATTAGTTGTCTTCTACCAGCCCTATATATATAACTTCTCTAGTGTTTCATTGAACTCCTAATATATTTTTTAGTATATTAAAAGTTTTCTCCTTATTTATTTTTTGTAACTTCGATCATTACGTTGTTCACTTGAGGATATTTATCTACTACTCTAGTTTACCATACTTATTAAAAAGTGTTCCTTTAGTTATTTGTGAATAACCTAATGATGTAAAGTTACATATTGTAATATATGAGTTACAAATGATAAACGAAAATTTTACAATATTTATAAGTTTTTATTCAATATCTCTCAAAATTCTCAAATTCGTAACCTGTGATAAATCGTTTATTATCAAATATATAAAAAAATTTTATCCATATATATATCTTTATATATCATTATATATTATATAATGATATCATAAATGAATAATGTTACACACACATACCTACTATATTACTATTTATACAATTTTATACATTACAATAAAATTTTAAGAAACTCTTTAATAAGGACCTAGTAATTTATAGACTAATTTCAACATATTTAAAATGATGTAGTAATTCATTAAATATGTGAGTTTTATTTACGGGATTGTTCAGCATGTTGGAAAAAAAATAAAAGATTTTTGTTATGTTTTAAATACAATTTCAAAAAAGCAGAAAGAGCCGATTATTATATTTAGGGTTTTCGGTGCTCTTACAATGACGTTTGTATTAAATGGAAATTTTCAATATTGTTCTTTTTATGAGCGAAAAGCCAAAATAAGCCTTTACTTAAGTTGTGACAAACTGTTTAACCAAAAGCAGTAAAAAATTATCACTGTCGTATAATTTTCCTGATCGCTTTTTCTCTTAATTTTCAACATATTGTTTTAGATATAGAAGGTGTTTAAACGAATTTTCTTACTAAATCTCATACTGTGTTGCGCAAATATAAAGACCTAATATTTTCAACTAAATCTTATAGTTATAGGGAAATTTTTCCTTCTATAAATAAAATTGGATAGATATGCAAACAACGTCGAAGCTCATAATAATTAGTTTATTGATAACGATTTAAAATTACTTTAAACCTTCAATGAAAAAATCAAAAATACATTAATGAATTGGAGAGGTTCGTCGATTGCTAAAAGGGTTACAGCTTTGGAAGAAACTCTTCACTTTACCCCCGAATGCATTTAAGATAATTTTCCTTAATAATGTTCCATCGAAAATACGAAAAGGGGATCGTTTAGGAAACATATTCATTATTGTGGTCAGCGCTCAAACGTAGAAAAAAGATTAAAAAGAAGGGATATACAATCTGGTGCTATGTATAACACTATGGAATAAAAATAATTTAAAATAATAATAGAAAATAGTGTTATCGAAAAGTGGAAGAATATTCGCGATATGATGCATACTAAGCTGACACAAAGAAGCGAAGTGCATTTTGCGTTAAGATCCTATGAAAAACCCAGGACAAGCTACGTTAGAAAACAGACGCGAGTGTGAAAAATTGCGCTAAAAGATAAATAATAAACCAAAGAGTACGTTAGACAAGACGCGAGATTAGTCACAAAGGAGTTAATGGGAACGAATCAGATTAACTGGTAATGTGTTTACCATCAAATAAACCTTCTCCAATTCAATCAAATCATAAACTTGTTGCAACGAACAATAAACTATAGCACTCAGACTCCTCAGTACGCAACATGCCTCAAATCTCGCTTAAGACTTAAGCTAGAATCCACATAGTAAAGTTTGTTGTTATCTAGGTGTCACCTAGATGTCGATCAAGGGAAACATCTGCCATGAAATTCATCTGGATCACTCGGTTCCTGAATTTGAATCTTACTCCAAAAACAGATATTTAGTATATTCAATCGATTTCTCTTCCGTCCCTCAATCAATCCTAAAAACACATTTCCACCATTCCCCTAAACAAACACACCCCATACAAATATTGGAATAAATCTTCTGACACATTCACTCACCTTTACACCACACATTCAAAATATAATCATAAGTACAGAAAGTAAAAATTAATACTGTCCTCCGAACTTATCCCCAACACAATTAGCTTCCATAGTAATTGAAAAAAAACCCACTACCTTGTATACCAACATTTATTAAGAGATTCTCCAAAGAACTACAAATCAAACTATTTAAACCAAACAGTCATGGATCCTCTTATTACCTATCCCTCTCCAGCAACGAACATCAACAACCGGCCCAATCAAGTAGCCTCATAAACTACAACGTCCCGAAGAGTAACAACTTCACAAGGCACAATCCCATATTAGATGCGTTTCAAATCTTTATTTCTGATTAAAAGAATTCAATGCCTTGGTACAGTTACTCCAAATGAATAAGGGTCCTACCTCCACGAAACTCATCTCCACTCTGCCGAGATACTAACAGAAGCCTGAAAAACTGTTGACCAGCTCCTGATCTTATGTGCACCAATCACCACTAACCTTAATATGTATAAGCCCTCTGTCATCGTCATATATTCTGCCTTCGTAGAGGAAAGAGTCTAAGTCCTTTGTTTTTATAAATTCCAAGATATGTATCCGAATATAATATATATCTTGGGATTCTGTCTTTAAAAACATTTTCAAACGTTTTCTCTTTGTTAAAGAAATAAGTTAGCATCAGGATCGGGAAAGGATTTGGCTTCCCTGAGCGGACTCCATTCATTAATTAGTTACCGTGTTTTGATAGTTTATAGGTGCTTGGCTTGATAACTTGGACGCATGTATGTTGGTCCCTCAGATATAAATTCGGATAGACCATCTTTTTGTAATTCGCTCATATATGGAAGGGAGAGTGTAGCATCCTTTGGATCAAAATGTGTACCGTTGGCATATGGTGATACAAACGGCTTAATTTACATAATGTCTAATACGCGTACACAAGGTTGAAATAGGTTTGTTATAGGAGAGTATTGTTCTGTGTGACGGGGTTTTGTGTAATCATTTACGACTTTTTTTACTTTAAGTTTTTTTAAAAAGTTACGTATATTAAGTGAAATTTTTTAAAAATCGCGGTGTTGCTTTGAGTAAAAGGAGTGAAGCGTAGTTTTTGAAGTTTGGGTAAGTTGATTTTTTCTCCAATTGAGTTTCGCACATACAGACGGAAAACTGAGAAGGATATGGTGGTAGAAAGAACAGGCCAGGTTGGGATTTATTTTCTAGGTCTTTTAATTTGAATGTATAAGATGATGGATTTAATTACCATTGCTGGAAAGGCATAATAGTTTGAGAGACTTTTTATTTATGGCTTATGTTTATAGTTTTATTTTTTTAATATTTGTTCGCAAATTGAAGAATATTATCAGGACACAAATTGGACAGTTTTCCTTTCAAGCGGAAATTAGAATCTAAAAATTCAGACTGACTCTTTGACCTTCAATCTCGTAAATTGTCGAAATTTAAAATGTAATTATGGTAATTAGAGCTATGAAAGAGTGGGAGTTTAAAGTAATGTATGTTAACTTGCATATATTATATATATATAATATAATATATATATATATATATATATTATACGTATTACTTATATTATTATACTAATTATAGTATATATGATAAACTATATTTATTATACCCTAATTATTTTTTGACGTAGTTTGTCATACCATACGATCAATTCACAGGGCAGAGCCCTCATTCAAGGAGGGTTGTGCTCAATCTACTAAATTAAAAGTCATTCACATATAATTTTTATACAGTAAAATACTAAAGCCAAACAGTAGTGAGTTACAGACTCGCTTTAAAGTGCTTTAAAGCCTGGGGGAAAGAGTTAAATATTCTATCTCAGGAAACACTCAGAAGAATAGGAGAGAGTTCCCACGAGAACAGATTTGGCAGGCATAAAAAAAGGATAGCATCACGCAGCCGAGACTAGCCTGGAGTTAACCTACATCAACACACCTTAAGCTCATGTGTCAGATCACAGCATCCCCTCATCATGTTCTACGAACCGGTTTGTCCGACGTTAAAATTGTGGAGGTACCCGACAGTAAATTCAGCTCCTCGAGGACCACCTGCCGCTGCGGTACCTACTGAAAAGAGAAAAAGCAGCACCAACATCGCGCCGAATAGATAGAGGGTCAAGGGACTCGGAAAGTACATGACACAGTTATTAAACCACAACGCTTTTGTAACGCCCGGTTGCTCGACCACTCTATCCTTATAACAGCCGGGTTGAAACCAGTGAGCCCAACAGCATTGTGAGCAGTACCCATACAAGGGCGGATTAGGCCACCTAAATGTTTCCCAACATTATGATAGCATGGAGCTAACTTGAGAATAGGTAATAGTGTGCTCGCAGTCACTAAGAACACAAACTCAAGTTTCCTTTGAGGCAGCCTCTAGCAGCCGTTGTGATGCTGAGGTTCCTACAAAGAACACATTTTATTTGTTTTATGTGTAACGAAGTGCCTTTAGGATGTTTATATTGTCCAACAGGAGAGACGAGAGACCGTCGAAAAGACGATAGGAATTTGGAAGAGAGAATTTGTAGACAGTATGGTTAATTTTAAGAATTTTAAAGTAAATTTGTAGCACGACCCCACCTGGAAATCTTATTCAGATCAGCGAGAATAGATTGGAAAGATTTTAAGACGAGAGGCAATTCTTAGAAGTAAAAGAGGGAGCAGAATTGACATGAGTTGAAGAATGAAGGGTCGAGTCATCGCATATGAGTGGAATATGATTTTATGTGCAAGGCAAATAGATGCACCATTAATGGCACAACGAATATGTAAATTAAAAGTGGAGGATAGGACAAAACCTTTGAAGAACGCATTATTCTTGCCGCATCAGTAAGGAAAAAATCGCATCTATCAACAAGTTTCCAATATTGAGCGATTTGTAAAGAAAGCTAGACTTAAATATCGAATTTAGAGAACAGAAAAAAAGTGAACCCTCCAAAGCGAGGGGAGCTTTGTGGAGAGCAGTGACCGTGGCCATAATAAACACCGGAATTAAAGTGCTTCTGTGATCCTGTCTAACGCGCGTAACAGCACGCAAAGTCTCCCGTGTATGTTCCTATAAGGGCAGGAAAACTAATAAATCTCTCAAGTAAGTATAGGTAAGAACGTATATTCGGCATAGACCTCGAGCGCCGAAGCCTGTACTGGCGATTCAGCCAAATAAAGCGTCTCGGTGACAATGATTTTCGCACTTCGGGCATTCATCAAGATGGTTTTTTAAAAGAAGCTTTCTTACGACCATTGTACCAAGTAAGGAGCTATAAGCCGATAGTTACAGAGACCAGGACCTCTTTTTCTTTAAAATTTTCGGAATAAGTATGGTACTTCTTCAAATACACTATTGTGTTTTTGTAATACGAGCGTGAGCTTTCTCTAACAGTGTGTCAGGGAAAGTGTTAGTCATTGAGAGACATAGAGATATAATGAGTTTGATACCGTAGGCGGGGATACAAGACGACAGCACACCTCTCTCATTCTCGGGATCCGCCTTCCTAGTGTTTCGTAGTACTCTCTTCAGAAGAGGCCCATTGCACCCGATCCGAATAGTAATCACAGGCAAAGGCATGAGACACCTGAGAGAGAGATGTAGATGGATATAAGGAATGCCAGAATCGTCCAGGGTCTAGTTAGAGGAAATTAGGAGCCGAAGGATTGGCCTTTTTCAGTTGGAGAACTTAGGAGGTTAGCGCACTTTCAGAGCGAATAAGAGAGGGAAAGACAGATTTACAAAGAAGGGTTAGAGATGTTTTTGGCAAGAAGGCCCAGAAGATTTGTCAGTAGGAGACAAACCAGGAGGTTTACCGCACTTTCGTTGATGAAGCCCGCTTTGCCTCGTCGAATGAGTATCCCTGTGCAACGATTTCTAGCAGAATATGAAACTCTAGCAAAGTATATTGAATAGGAGCAAAAACGAGAATATTTCTCCTACTCTCACCAATCTCCTACTACTTTCTCTAGCCTGAATGTGCAGAGAACAAGTACGATCGAAAAACCATTGTTTATGAGATGAGGAGAGAAAGATTTAGTCCCGAAAGAAAACAAATGAACCTGCTTCTCCCATCATAACGATTTACAGGCTCCCACCTTAAATAGGACAGAGTACGATGCGAGCGTCACCAGAAAAAGCTATGTCCATATTCTCCAATTTTATAGCCTAGCCGTAGAAGCGCAATGTCTAAGGCCCTCCCAGAACGCGACCCCGATCAAAGCTGCCAGAAAAAAGATGTAGGGCAGGAAATGGGGCTGGTGGAAAAAACAAGTATTATTAAAAATTTTCATACGATATATGGACGGTTGTGGTCGATTTAACCGATGGAGCGAAAGTGTGTTGAATTTTTAAGCAATGACATTCCAAGGAATTTTAGGTGGTATTACATCATTAGTGTGCAAGTGATGTAAACATCAACAGAATTGGTTGAGGAACGGTAAATCTGGAATGTGTGTGGGTTCTTTTTAATTTAATTGCTGGAGATCGATTGAGAAAGCTAAATATATCATTCTTAATGCCTTAAGTGGCAGGGGAACCCTACGAAAAATACATTAAACTTTGGCCAACGGAAAGTTTATTAGCTAAAAATTAAATGTAGTCGTTCATATTTGTGCTATGGACATTCAATTTTTCAGATAAGTTTTACCTGTAGCCATATACAACCTATCTTCTCATCAACATACACTTGAGGGGGTTTAACAGTAGATAGGACGTACCCTATAAAGCATATATTTTGATACACCAATATTCACCACTCTTTCTATTTCTTAATCAGTTTAAAAGAATTTAAAATATTACTGAATTCACAGCATTAACTAAATTTTCCTAACACCGAAAAACAAAAGCCTTATCAGCAAACCAGAAGCCAGGAAACAAATTTATATGATTTTTATATAAATTAAGTTGCGTGGGTTAATAACCTGTACGACTTAAGTCACGCTATTAATGAAACCAATGTTATGGTAAACCAGAGATAGGAAATCATGGCAGAGTCTCTATGCTTCTTCTACCAGTAGCAGGAATCAGACAAACAAGCATATATTAATTAAACCACAAAAGACCCAACACAGACCTATGTGGTATACCATGTTCCACATGTGATCGCGATGACTGAAAACCATCAATCTCCACTTATTCCCTTCTGCCTCACAAGCAGGATAATATAAATTATTTTATTATTCCGTGGAAACTATGACCTTTTACTTTTACTTCAAGTATTTTATCTAATTATTATTATTATAATTTATTTTAATTATAAATTATTATTATAATTATATTCGTTATTCCGTAGAAACTGTCCTTGTATTTTTACTTCAAGTGTTTTATATAATTATTATTTTTTTTTATAATTTATTATAATTATTTATTATTATTTTAATTATATTTGTTTTTCTATGGAAACTATGTCCTTTTACTTTTACTTCAAGTATTTTATATAATTATTATTATTATTATAATTTATTAAAATTATTTATTATTATTTTAATTATATTTGTTGTTCCGTGGAAACTATGCCCTTTTACTTTTACTTCAAGTATTTTATATAATTATTATTATTTTTATTATAATTTATTATAATTATTTATTATTATTATTATTATACTTATTTTACTTTTACTTCAAATATTTTATGTAATTATTATAATTTATTATAATTTTTTATAATTATTATAATTAAAATTTTATATAATAATCATAATTAAACGATTTTGATAAATCAAGAAAATTACTGTTAGGTAAGTTTAATTATAAAAACCTTGAAGTACCTTCTCAATCAGAGCAATAATGGCAAGCAAGTATAGTATTTTCATTTTTCCTAAATCTATACTTAGAAAGAAAAAAAAACAAAATTCCAGAATCGATGGAAATATAACGAATTAATTTTTCTAAAATTAAAATTATGTTCAAAATTTCCAATCTTCGTCTTAACTTACTAAACATGTAACACCTTCAGCACATCAGGATAGATCATTCATTACAAGATCAGTAACGATGCTTGTCAATAGATGCATAGTAATTGTCATTCTTTTCTTCAATATTCTTAGCGGAATTATAGGAAAGTTACACCTTTTCCTTGTGTAGCTCGCACACTTTTCGTATCACCTCCAATGGGGTAGTTGGTATAAAAAGACATAATACTACGATTTATGGAAATTGTAGGTAAGGGGCTACTATAACTCACACATTGAGAACTTATTCATTCAGTTGTAATTTTTTTTTTAAAAAAATCTTTCGTTGACGACTTACCACGTTACTTTGCTATCCATGATGACCACAATGTTACGATTTTTTCGATCTTTTCCTTCAATTAGCTTATGTGTTTTATTATTTAAATAGTAAAAATGCTTAATTTTTCTAATAAATAATATATAATTAATATTTTAAAAAAATAACATGAGCAAATTACAAAATTTTCTATTAATTAATATTAGTCATTATTTTAATAAGTTTTATGAATTTGAATTTGTAGGATAAAATAGAAGATGAGTTCGTTACAGGATCTCAGACCACAATCAAAATTAATTTAAAATATATATATAGATATGACGTGTAATATATATTATATATTATATAAGTAATATAATGTATATAGTATATATATAATATTTTATATAATAAATTATAGTATATAGACGTTTCTACGTAAGGTTAAATATATGGTGATACTCGTAGTACCGTTAGCAAAATTATTGTTAATTTTATTTAATTATTAGTTAATTTATAAGCCTCCTCCCTATATAATATAAAATAAATTTTATTCAGATTAGTAAGAAAAGAACCCTCAAGGGATGAACTAATAATAATAATTATAATATCAAAATTAATCAAAAAAAATTAAAATATAATATTATAAATATTAATAGAAATTATAGATATTAATAAAGACAAAGACATGTAAAAGTTTTAAGAGTTTATATATACATAGAATACTCACTAAATCAGCCTTAATAAAACAAAACATGTATATTAATATATTACTACATATATATATTAATTTGTTGAATATTAAACTGAATAATTATCTATAAATTATCATATTACAGACTTTAAGATTTACTACTACCGTAATTATTTTTTTTTATATTGTTTTCTACTAGTAGGTAGTAATATAAAAACTCGCTTAGATAATAGGATAATAAAGAAAATTATTATTAGTATCACTCTTTAACATATTTTATATATATATATAATATATATAGTTAATAATTTAGCTTAACGAACGCTTGAATATAATAGAGGTTATTTCCATGATATTTTCGCGTATGCGCTATGGCTCAATGAAACAAGGGTATCTTCCTGAGTATTTTATTAGCATATAATATATATAAGACTCTCTTAGTAACAATACAGCTTTCGCGGCCTTAATCAACGAGGCCCTTTTTCAGTTGTTTCTTATGCAAGACTTCCCACGCCGTAAATACCAACATGAATATTACAACTTGCTCTCACCATTCATACGACCTACTTGAATCACACCATGGATATAAACCAGTTGACACCGATACTTTTCCTTCACATTAATAACTTACACCTTAGGAAAATTACTGAATCTTTTTGTATTAGCAACTCGGATAATTTCAATCTACAAACCACCTACACAATAGATCCCATCTTAAACAACATTATAAACTACTCACCTTTTTGCAAATCTTTAAAACAAAAATTACAATGATTTCAAATATTTTAATAATCTTAATTTTAATTTTATATTTTAGCCTTTACATACAGAAATAACTGAAGAGGGCCTCGTTGATTAAGGCCGAATGCTATTGTTACTAAAATTTGTTTTTATATTTTGCTAAAAGCAAAAAATTTTCTCCACATTTTATTTTAATAAGGCAACTATATTATAATATATATATAATATATATTATAATATATATATATATATATATATATATATATATATATATATATATATAGTATATATATATATATATTATATATAATAATATATATATATATATATATATATAATATTATATATTTTGTAATATATATATATCAAAATTATAATCGGATTATAATATATCGAAATATCGATATATCGAATATCCGATATTTTTTCTGGCGATAATGGAGGCGATATGATATTTTTTTTAAAATATGATAATAATCAATTTTATCGATATTTTTTAGATATCGGGCATCCTACCTTGTAGGCTTGTAATAATTGGAGCTATTGAAATATAAATGCTATCCTTCGAGTTTCACCTTTTCACGTATCTTCTAGCATCTAATGTAAGTGATTGTCTCAAAATGTTATGGAGAATTCATATTCTGCAATAAAATTCATGTTATAGTAAGGGGGATAAACGCACCTAATATGGCTGCGGAGTTACACAAGCAGGAATTCAGCAGGAATTACCTGCTTTTTACACTCGGTTGAAAACACTAGTTCTCACTACATGCCATATCTGACCAAGAGACGTAAAAATTATGGGTACATGTGCAAACAAAAATCGTAGGTCATTTTAATCACTCGCCCCAAGCTATTTCCCAGTATGAAGAATAATATCAAACTAGTTTTAATTTACCACAGTACAGATTTATTCAGGATATACAAACCAAATGTAAATAGCCATATCATATGCTTTCAAATATATTTGAACAAAAGACGGCTCTCCGCTCACATTTCATATTGCAGTGATCATTCAAAACCTGTTATGCTTAGAAACAATGGAAAGTTTCTTGAAAAATGTACACTCTAAATACTTACTTAAAAAATTTGTTGATTGTATGTAAAATTTATTGAGCCACAAGATTAATCCCAAATATGAAATGATTTGCATTTTTTTTTGAAAAGAATCAGAAAAAAGGG
>JABUQX010085394.1:0-25019 GCA_015478945.1 Trachelipus rathkii
AAAGGAAGAGATAGACAGCTTTCGGCATATTCGTGAGAATTATTCTATACATCTTTTGATAATCTTATTCAAATGACTTTTAACCGAGTTAGTATATGTGCAGGTTAATAAGATAAGTATATTTATCTAATTATACTCACTAGTATGATAATATGTATATATGTGATAATTCTATTCTAACTTTTTATATTTGTTTTTCTGCTGGTGGTTCAACATGGTTATTTGTGTGAATTGGCGGTGTGTGTGTGGGTGTTTATTGGATTGTATATTCGATTCTTCGATAACATAGCTTTCTACATAAATTATTATTAAGTCACGAACTTACTGAGACTCTGGATTGAATCATCCTTCTCTCTCGCTTTTTGCCTCAAATACTAATATATATATATACTAAAATACAGAATTAGTTTACTCACAGATATATGACCCATTGTTATTGATAAAATCTCATTTGTTTTAATGTGATTAAATTGGTGCTCCTTCTCGGGATTGAACTAAATACCGGACTGCCAGTTGTATTAAAGTATTTTACTGTTTTTTTTTTTTATGTCCTCGCAGCAAGTGCAGGTCTTGCTACCTGTCATATTCGTTAGTTTACACAACGAGGGGTCTTTGTGCGATGGACTTCAAAAGGTGTAAAGTTATTTTTAGTTATATATTCTGTCACCACATCGGAAAAGTTAGGAGTAGGATCTCTGGTAACTGGATTAGCCGAATATTTTAAATTACTTTACTATTCTTTGACAGTACGTGAGTTTAGTAAATCAGAAACGTGTAGGATAGTAGCATCTGTAACATAGTTACGTCGTGTACATTTCCACCGGTTGGAGTCGTTTCAGCACATTACGTTCTGGGACTAGGCACTGCGGATGTTTTTGTTTATTATTGCTTGTTCTGGTTTGGTCTCTTTATATAATAACACAAAGCGATAAAGATATATCGATGACTGCTGTGGCAATGGTGTCTATGTTTAGATAATGACTGAACAATAATAGGTAAAACTCCATAGTAAGCAGGAACGACTGTTGTTACCAGCATGATCTTACGATGGTGCATTAATTTGATAGTTCAGACTTAGTCTCGATATCTGTCCTCTACGAGCTATGTTGTGATTCAGAGTTTCTTTCTTAAAAGCCAGTTATTTCGACTATATTTTAATGGGCCTGCAGATTTTTAGTCCTTTGATTTTTTCTTGTCTTAGCTTTCTCTTAGTTTTTCTATTGTTCTCGCGTCTACTGCCAAAGTCTCACAGCAACAATCTGAATGACAGTTAACCGCCAAATAAGTTTCCCTATTTTAAATCTAAATTATGAACTATCTTTTAACACGTTCTTTTACATATTAATATCTCCAGCTCTCAATTTAGACTTACATTATCTGATCAATAGTATGATGTATATCAAGTAGTGATTGTCGAAGTGATGCCTTCATTTATTTTTCTGGTCGATGGTCAAATGTATTCTTCTCACATCTCATATATAATTAGCTACAATGTAATAATAAGTCACTATCCTATTCCATTATCTATTTGGCAGTATTCTGCCTTTACTCTCATTTCTAACTCTTGCCGTACTTCCTTCCAGAAATAATGGTCCTTAGTGATTTTTCACCCTTTTAACAGCATTAGCTTTCTGTAGTCGCACGTAGATTGCTGATTATTTGATCCTTCATCTCGACAATCAATAACCTCGTGTTACATTTTAAAATTCATTTATTCTTTCTTATCTTTCTATAAACATAAATAGTAGTGTCACTTGTATCTTGGTGTGTGTGTGCTTTATATTTCATAATCATTTTCATTTTGTGTGAAGATGTAACTTAATAAAATTTAGCATATCATTCAATATCCGATACGTACCTCTTTTTACTTATTAACTCTCTTAGCATCATCCTCTTCATTTCATCTCATTTTCATCTGTTGAGATACTTCCGTATAGATTCTACATTTTAGATTTACATTTCACATACTTCCTCCTTGCATCCTATTTCTTTCTTATCTAATCTATACTTATATATTATATTTATAATATATATTTTTCATTTTATTACTTAGTTTTATTCAAAAAGTTTTAATTTTGGTTTAAAGATGTATACATTTATTCATTGACAATTGGATTAAAAGGGGGTATATGGGTATCAATATATACTCATATTGAGACGTAATTATAAATTCTTATGAATTTTTTAATAAAAAAGCGTCATCAAGAATATCGTTGCTCATTATTAATAGCAAATATATATCATTTTGGAGAGTCAGCAGGTTAATATAAAAATTATAGAATAAGATAATAATTTTTTTTTATAGATAATTGAGATATGTGTGTTATAATATTATATAAAAAATCGAATGAATAAGAATTATTTTTTTTTGTTAATTGTTGGTAGGAGTAGTTTGTCTAGAACCTATAAAGATGAGAAGTGATTAAATTGATTCAGACTTATGCCTATCAAGGTAGTATAAAATATAAATGTCTTGAGTTTGATTTGGATTGTAATGAACTTGAAGTTGAATAATTAGAATTCATACATTCAACACAGACCTATATTTATAAACTAACGCCTACTATTATATATAGTTACTTTAGATTTACAGCATATATACATATGTTAAATTGGAGCTTTTGTAAAACGTGTAGAATTGGATCATAATTAGTAATTTTTTTGTGTTCTAATATATAATATTTAATAATTTTATTATTTTAATGATATATTCTATTTATATAATATACATTAAATAGAAATATATAAATAAAGTATTTATATAATTTTTTATAATAGTAAATGAATATGATTTATATGATAGAGAAATGTTTGTATATATATAATTAATTATATTAATATAATACTAAAGATTCATAATAATAATAAAGTTTTGTGATTTACATCATAAAATCTTTCTATGATGTGTCAGTATAGTAGGGGATATTTATGTTTTAGGGATGTGTAAGTTATTTATATTTCTGAGCGATTTATAAGTAGTCTTATATTGTAGACATATTGGACTAGACTTGGGTGATGTATATTTATCGTTATTGCGGTGTGAGTGTTTTAGTGTGTGTGAATATAGTGTGTGTGTGTGTAAGGAGTAGACTGTAAAACATGGTATTTCAGTCATTTGGTATATGTTTGTTGGACTTAGTGAGGACGTTTATAAGAGATGATGGAACGGTGGTATAAAGTTATTTATAGTGTTATTATTCATTTTCATATTATTATATGTCTGTGTTTCGTATTATGTAGGGTTGATATTGTAGCGTTCTTCTTCTATCTCTCTCTTAGTCTTAGTCTTGTTCTCTGATATATCTCGTGACTTATGGGCTCTATTGGTTTATATGGGGATTAGCTGCTGTCTTAGTGTGGTTGGTGTGTATCGTTCTTATCTTCGTGCTCAGTGGGAGGCGTGTCGATCTCTTCAGATTCGAGAGATTTTGGTATATTGTGTCGGCTGTCTTTTTAAACGCCTCTCTACTCTCGTCAGTTGTAACGATGCTGTGCGCGAGAATTTTTTGGGATTTCTATTATTCTTGTTCATTTGGTGGTAAGACTGTAGAGATCTTATTGTTGCTTGTAAGTGTTTATCTGTTTCGTGGTTATTTCTAAATGTATGTCCTAATCTTTCCTGTTGCTTTTTTGGCGTGTATTCGCTAGATTTTTGTATGGGATCTGTCTTCGGATAGTATGTGATTTGGTAGTTTCAATATTGTGATGATATGGGTCTGATGAGTTGCGTATTCTTCTATCTGTTTATAGATATCGGGTCTTAGTGTATATGCTTGTGTAGTGTCGTATAGATTTATATTTCTAGGTTAATCGATTATTTAGATGTACGTTATTATTTGGGCGTGTGTGTAGTAGGATATGTCGATAAATAGGCTCATTACGGTTTAATGTCTATTTGGTATTCAGTGATATATCTAGTTCTTCTGTTGCAAATTTCTGGTTTTATATTATCTCATACTAAATTTGGCTCTTGATAGGTGTCGTGAGCTTCTTGGATATTATATGTTAATAATTCGCTGTGTGTGTTATTAATTTCAGTATGATGATTTATATATGGTGGTAAGTCCTTTTGTTCGATTTGTGTATTAAGCTGATTATTTGTTTAATTAATAATAGATAGACGATGTGTATTTTGTTAATTAAGTTTATTATGATAGTAATATGAGAGTTGAGTAATAGTGAGATGTGTTTTAATAATGGTTGGTATTAGGATATTGGTTAGGGATGGATAGTTTAAGTGTTATGATGATTATATGGAGATGTGAGGGTTGATAAATAGTAGTTGCTGTGCTCATAGGATTATCTCATGAGTAATGAGGTAGTATAGTGAGAGATATTATATAGATAGATAAATAGAATGAAATATTTCTTAATAATATCATAATTGCTAGAAACATATATTGTAGTTTACGTTTATGGATATATTGATATCAATTATATTATATGTTTTCTAAATAAGATCTTTACAATAGTAAATGTAATATAATAATAAATAGTAATTATAATATTAGTTTACTATCTATCGGAGATTAAAACTATATACTTTTTAATTTTATAAAAGTTTTTCATCATTAATTTTGTTTTTAATAAGTGATGTTATTTGTAATTTTCAGCGGTAATAATCTAAGAGAATTAAGTGATATATTAATATTTGTGATATTTTCTTTTTTGGTTCTAAGTGAATATTTCTTCTATTGATATTGTATTGAACATGTTCGATCTTGTGCGGCTTCCTATTTTCGTATGCTGACTTATCATAGAAGAATTTGGCAGGATAATATTAAAGCGTACTTATACTGTGCTTCTCGGTCTTACTACATACCCATATTATGGCTTAGACATGCTACTTATATATGTTATATGAGAAATTTGTATTTATATTATAGTATTTATATTTATTCATGTTATTTTATATGAGACAATGAGAATTCTATTATCATTGATTATTTAATTAATTATATATATTCTTATCTAGAATCTCGATTAGAGACCGGTTTTTTCATATAGAATCTCGAGCAATATAAGTAATATTACTCCTTTGAATAGAAGTGTTGTTGATCATACAATCCTTATTTGCCAGATTAAGTATATATATATATTTATAGTTCATTTCTAATTTTATTGCTTGGTATACTTACTTATGGTTTTATCAATATATATTTGACACAATAGACAATAAATTATTTCTTATGATTTCAGAAGAGTGGTTATCATTATTTTTTTTTATTCTTATGATCATTATGATTATAATTATTTGTAACTTACTCTCAATATTATTATTATATAGTTATTCTTAATTTTTTTTCTTCATCCAGAGTCTATACATTATACTTTTCAATCTATATTTATACATATATATATTAAATGAGTATATATTATATTATATATTTATTGTATACTTATACTTATAATATATATTATATATATTATCTATTTTATTATTCTCTAATATTTTAATTATATATACTATTATATGAATAAATATATAACTTGTGAAGCTTCATATACTATTATCTCTCTTCTTTAATACTCTCAGTTTAGTATCTGTTTTGGTGCGCAAACTAAGGTGAGGAAATTGGGGGATGAGCATAGCTGGTAAGTGTATATATATGTCTTCTTTCTTTTCTAATATCAATCTACGGCTTCTTTAATATCTAGATCGTTCTTTCGAGTTCGCTTTTCTTTTATTATTTTTTATTTTTTTTTTTTTTTTTTTTTATTTTTTTTTTTTTATTTATTTTATTTAATCGGCGTTATTCACTTAAGGCTTAGGGTGCAGGGTTTTCGGGTTATTATACTCTTTTAGTTATATAAGGGGGAAGGATAAGCGAGTGTGATTAGCAATAACTGGAAGGTAGTTTTATTTGTTTTTTTATGTATTTAGATGTTTTTATTTGCGGACAATTTGGTTTTTTATGCCGAATATTTAGTTTATTTCAAGTAGGTATGATGTATTTTAAATTAGAATAACTCCTAAATCTATTATACCAACTATATAGTAGTTTATACGGTTAAAAATTATTCTTTACTTTCATGTAAATAAATATATTAGTTACAGTTTATTATTGGATCTTACTATTTTTTAACACTGATTATATTATTTATAGATTTTCTTAATATTTTATTTGCTATGTACTTATTTATTAATTATGTACAATTGTATTTAATGATGTTTATTCTTCCTTGAAGAACAAATTTTAAGACAGACGTGTGAAAAAAGCTTTAATTTAAAAGGAAACTGGCTTTGGAGAGAAATTTCTGGTTTTGAAAATATAATTCTAGAATCTAGAGCTTACCTTTGAGTTCAATTTATTATAGGATTGCTGTAGTTTTTCAGTATCTTTACACCTGTATTTTTTTGCAAATGTCTCGAAGTATTAATATTGGTTCTTCCTTGGAAATAGGTGAATGAATGCTCGAAAAAGAGTTCGCAGTTTAAAAACTCAGTATTTCAAACAATGGCCAACTGTTATACTTTCCTAAACTACCTCTAGGAAATCGGTCGTTACATGGTAAGTCTTAAGTCTAGAAAAGGAGTATTCATCACTGTTTTTGTTGGCGTATTGAAAAGAATCAAATAAGAATAGAAGGATGAGTCTTAAAATCTTTCAGGCAAAGAATTCGGACTTTGGCGTCATCTCAACGTTGATTGACTTCTCGTTAAGGATTGAGTACAACGCTAAATTCAATCTATGTGTCATACAATGATATTTGACTACATTAGGCTTAATTATTGAGATACTTTTCTAACCTTACTATTTTAATTTATTAAGTCTCCCATATTAATATTTCATTTCTGATTATCAATAACTTATCAAGTCCGTCATAATATACGTTTTTCTAACAATATAGAGAATTTCAAACCTAATTTTAAAGTGTTTAATAAAAATTTAGATTTAATACATCACAAATAATACACATATATATCGGTTTGGTTTGGCAGGGATGGCAAGTAAATGCATGTTCATAATTAATTATGGGTCCATAGGTAATATATGGTTTAAATTAGGTAAAGTAGAGTAATAAGAGTATTTTATTGTTTTTAATTATATATATTATAAATTATTATATTTTTATATTTGAGTGGTATGGTGGAAATATTTATAGAAGAACGTAATTAACAGTCATAGTTTTTTTCTATCACGGCTTACATTAATAGTAGTGTTTTATATGAATTATTAATTCTTTTATATAAGTGAATAGGATTTGGTAGAATTTTAGTGTTATTTTTTATAGATAGTTATTAATTTTGTCTTCAATTTTTAATAAGAGAGTATAAATTTTTAATCATGCTATTTTGTTAATCAGATAAAAAATTATATTTTTCATATACTAATGTATACGGACTTAAGATTTTAAGTGTCTTTCACTAGTATTATTTAAGATAGCTACTCGTATTTCCTGACATTATTTTAGAACCTTTTTTAGTAACCGGTTGCATTCACAATATCAATATATCAGTACTATTAATTATATGTTCGTGTATATAAGAGAGATCAGAAGAAAAGATAAATTTAGTACGATAAATTAATACAATTGTGATTTTCTTCGTTCACTGACTTTAAATGTAAAACGTCACAATTTATAAGCTATTATGTGTGTCGCGTAGTTAGTTGAAAAAAGTGAATGACTACAATTTTAATTAAAAATTCGGCGATGAACATATAACAAATTCGATGTTTATCGATAGTAAGGAAAATGGATTCGACTGAAGAAATTTTTGTTATTTTGTGTTTTATACTTTGTTGAAAATGATAATATGATGGTGAGAGTTCAGGTGAAGATAATTGTTGAGAGTATGATTATAGAACTTAGTAAGGTGGATTCTGGTTATGTTGTCCAAAATTTAAGTTTACTGTTTAAATATTGATAAAAGCTATTATAATTAATTAGAAAGACAATTTATATTTACTTTATATTAAATGTGAAATTCTTTTGATTTTATCCTTGTCGGATTCGCTTTGTCATTATTGGCTTCAATAAGACTAACATTACTTCATATAAAGTGCGAATGATCGCCTTAACTTATTAGAATTGTTCACTTATAAGTGACAAAAGCTATAAGATAGTTGGCTTTCGTAGAATATGCTTTCGCCTTCGAGGAGCTTGTTTGAAATGTTAGATGTGCAGTAATGAGAGGAATCTGGCTGCGATTGTGGTGTGAATTACTATAATTATGTAATATTTTTGACGGAAATTATTTTTATATGATAAAGTAATAAATAAATTCCTCTTAATTGACCTTTCGTATCTTTTAATATTTTATGTCGTATAATACATAGTTAGCGAAAAATGTGCTTTTTTGATAATAATAAGAAGAAAGAGAAATTTTGTTCGATTTTTCTGTTAAATAAAAAAAACAGTACATACAATAAGCAGATTTCAGACGGAAATAAGGATGCTTTTATAAAAATTTGTCATTTACTTAATGTACTATTATTCTAACTAAGTCAGATTAACATATTGCCTACTCTCTCTCTCTTAACGTTCTTCTCTATATCATTCTTCTCTCTCTTAATACTCGTCTTATTGAAACTACTTTCTAATCATTATATCATTACTTAATTATATATATAATCTTAATACTAGAGTATTTAACATGTCATACCCTGTATACTACTATCTATATCCAGTCTACTCTCTCTCTCCAAAACAGCAACTGGCCAACGAATGGTAAAACCATAACATATGCATATTCAAATAATTATTTTTGTGAATATAACAACTTCATGTGAATCATATTATAAATAATATAGCAATGATTAATTGTATAATATAATATCTAATTTTGTATTTGTATTAGATTGGAATATTATTTCATTAAATTTTTTAATTTGTATTATTATAACTAGGGAAGCATATGGGTTTTCACATTTGATTGTTCCAATTATAGCCGCTAACGCCTTGGATATATTATTATATTATATTTATATATTATATTATAATTAAAATAATAATATATAATAAATATATATATATTTATTATATATTATATATAGTAGAATCCTACCTATACGATTATAAAAATTCCAAATTATGATACTTTTTAATATTAGCAGTGTAGTTTAATATATATATTTACAAAATTAATTATAGTTTATAATATTATAATAAATAATGTATATAATTATAACTAATGATTATAGTAAATATATGATATATATGATATATATATAGTAATAATATTTATATTATATATAATAATATTCATAATATCTATATAATATAATAAATATATATAAAATTATTGATAAATATATATAGTATATTTATATTTATAACTATATATTATTATAATATATAATTAATGTAAATTTTATATTATTGATATGATTCAATTCTAAAATTAATCTGTCTTACTTTCTCTATATCTAGTATATATTATTCATTATTCTTATATGTATATTTATCTCCATATATAATAGATTATCATATTATACTATATTTTAATAATAACGTTATATATATTAACTAACTTAATATCGTGGTTTAATAATTCATTGTCTAGTGATCTAATCTCAATACTCATCTTCTCGAAACAGAAGGAGTTATTTCTTATTCAATTGTTTATTTAAATAGTCCACTGTTCAATTTCTATTTTATGAGTATGTAGATAGTGTTATTATTATTCAGATTGTTTGTTATACCAATTTCTATAGTTTATAGTAAGTGCATGCATGCATGTATTAGATTCTAACTAATTTAATTGCTGACTTCATGCTAGTTTTATAAGAAACATTCATATATAATACAAACATTCAAACATATAATATGACTACCATTAGACAGTACAAAACTGTAAAATAGTTATATTTTTACATTAATCTTGTATAGCCTATGATAAAATTTAAAAAATTGTGAGGAGGGATGAAAATGTTGCTTCGAGCAATATGGGAACTTAAGTTACATTCAATTATCTAATAGTATATATATATGATTTATTATTCTTTTCTTAAATTTAATCACAAAATATAAAGTATTTAATATTATTATTCACATTTTTATTGTAGTCTATCTTTAAAAATAGATAGATCTATAATGAGAGTATTAAAGTAGAATATTGCTCTAATTCATTTCATTAGTTTCTTTATTTCTGCTAAACTTATGAAGTCATGTAGACTCTATAATGGATGCTATTAAAGCGTTTATTATTTATTTTTTTATTTTATTATATTTTTTTTATTTATTATTTATTTTTATTATAATTGTATCAGTCCCAAAATTATGTCCATGTCACCATTGTAGTTATCAGCCGTTATTGATTAAAATAATTTATTTTCTTTATCTACTGTATTACATTATATATGTCGATCATTATCTCTATTCTCTCGTATTTATATCTCTTCTCGTATCTTACTCTATATGATATTTATCCTCATCTATATAATATATCCATCTCCTATATCTTATACTCTTTATTATATATCTATTTCTTATATATATTTCTATATATCCTCTCCTCCTTTCTCTCTCTCTCGGAACCCCGTTTACTGTACATATATTATTAGTACGACTGTGATTCAAAGTATTACGTAAATCTCACGCTAGCGGTAGAATAATAAAAATCTCCTTTTAAATACTACAATTACATTATCTCAAATATATGGAGCTGCTTTGATATATACTAACTTTATGGAAAAAAAAACGGTGCTTTATTTATAAAATACTACTTATACTTAGTAAACTCATTCTTTTTTGTAAAACGTGTAATGGTCTCTAGTGTATATATGAAGTACACGTTACTGAGTAACTACGCGTAACCATAAAGTCTAAGTTCCTATAATTCCCCAGTCTAGAATGAAGGTAAATTTCTATATGACTACATTATAAATTATTTAAATATATAAATAATATTAAATAATTATATATTATTAATTATAAATATAATAAATATATTTATATAGTATATGGGTTAAGTATATTTTACAATAATACATGTAATGTATTACTATATTATATATTATAATATATATATTATATATTATTATATATATATTATATAATAAATTATATATGTATTCAGTAAATAATACTAGTAAATCTATATAAATTGAAATACATATAATTAAAATAGAGATTAAATACAATAGTATATTATTATAATATCATTATATGTAAATATTTTAACTCATAAAACGTATTTAAAAATAATGATAAAAATTACTACTTTGCATGCAACAAGCTTCTTATATAAATACTTTATATATTATTATATTTATATTAAAATTAAATAAATATATAAAAAAAAATAAAAAAGAAGTAGGTTGGGATATCTAAGTAGCTAAATTGCAAATAAATATATTTTTTACATTGAATGGATACAAAAAAATAAAAATATAAAAAAAAAATAATTGGAAATTTTAAAAAAAAAACTTATAAAATTACTATAAAGGTAAATTACATAAGTTGAGATATGTTTATGTGAGTAAACATGAGTTTTTTCAATCTCTATTGCCAAATTTAGATAAAATATTGGTGTGACATCGTGAGAGGTGTTATAGCAGAAGAACTTTATTATGATGTTCGACAGGAGACCTATATCTCAGAAACACTTACACCAACGATCGTAGTTAATCTATCATAGCTAATTGGACTGTATTACAAATCACCCATTGAACGATGTGATATCCATTTTATATTCTAGATACTTTAAAACTATTTGTCTAATCATTATTAAATATCTTTAGGCATCATATTTACTCGAGTAATATATCTATCTAAAGTCTTGAAATCTCTTGTGGAAAAAATCTGATGTTTACAAAGTACGGCAAAATTCGATGGATACAGATTTATAATATATTAGTATCACTGAAATATTACTGATAGTTGAATTTTATATAGCAGCTATATTAGAAAGTCAGAGTGTGGTTATAATAAAGTTTTTTGTCTATATCTGTACTAGCCTCTAGTTTTTACTTTGTAAATGCGAAATCAATACTGTGTCTAATAATTAGGTGGCATGTATAGGCAAGAATCTTTCGAGAAAGTGATAAGAAAAAGAGTGATGTATATTAGTGTATGATAAAAGATTTGGGGATTATAAGACGCTTGAGCTTAAGATTTTACCTTGTTGTAATATTTACTAAAACATAAATGATGAAAAAGCAATATAGTGGATAATAAAACGTAGTTATAACGATGACGACAGAACGAATTGATAAATTTTTATAGACGATGTTAGAAGTGGGTTTTATGTTAATATTTACACATGCTGTATCTCAAAAGTATATAATTCGTATGTCATTTAATCAAGCATAAAGTTTAAGTTAACTAAGGAGAAACCACAATAAATAACCATAATTAAAATAAAACATATATTTTTGTTCTAACTAATTACTATGTACACTTCTTATTTACACACAAGGAAAGTTTTTAACAACATTTGAGTTGGTAGTAACTTCTATCAGTAAATTTATGTGAATTACCCTTAAATCACTTAACGCAGAAAGTTTACTCCTTATCTGTTTTTTGCTAATTAAGGTTTATTCTGTTTCACTCTGTTGCTTATATGGTTTAGCAGTTTATATCGTTTGTTCCTGTGAATGAAGTGTTTTGTTTTCTCACGAATTCTGAGCTTCACCCTAACGATGCCCGAATAGCACCTAAACCACTACAGCATTCGCGTAAAACTCTATATCACTTTAACATAGTCATTGTCTTATTTGCGCACGTTCTATTCTTCTGACATTAATCAGCAGTATCCTTTCGAGTATTCTTATCTTCCATAGTTTTGACACTTCATCTTCTATTTACAATCCGCGTCTTTGCGTCTCAAGAAACAATCTTGAAAACCTCCAACTCACTACAAAATCAACACACTCATCACCAGCACAACACTATAGTAACATTTTCCCATACCAACCTCATCTCGTCACAAAGAGAAAAATATTTCACTATATCATGTAATGTGCAAATTTGAATATTTAAACAGAGCAAGACGCTCTATTCTAATAATAATAATAGCTTTCGTGTTTCTAACCTTTACATAATTGGACAATCTAGAATTGTCACATAAGATCTAGAGTTTCTCAATCAAACAACAATTAAATGTAAAAGATATCGATGCCACTTAACCATCAAACTAAAATTCCATAGAAATACTCACTACGCTATAATACAAATAAATCGCTTCCTAATTTTATAATAACTTACTTAAATATATATTAAAAAGGATAATATATACTCATTATATATTATATTCAATCCCACACATAACAACATTCTTACCTAAAGTATATCAGTTTATTTTTACAAAAATATTAAAAAAAATCAAAAGGAAATCATTTGTTAGCAATGTATGTTTCACTTGTTAATTTCTAATATTACATACAAAGTTTATAATATTATTTTCAATAAAATTGGTAGGTTTTTTTTTTTCTCAATTATAGCTAATCTGTTCTGATAGAGGTCGCAGAGAAAATTTAGGACTTGTAAAAAGCATATACTTGTTATGTTATATGCAATTCTTTATAATAAAACACAATTAGATTAAATAATTCTTTATATATATATAAAATAAATCCTTGAGTGATTCTTCGCCTATATGCGTATAAATATATAAGTGCCTCTAAATTACTATTATAGTTTACGCTAATATGTATCGGGATTTATCATCATAATTGCTTTTATATATATACCAAAAATATATATTATAATTAAAAAATATTAATCTTTATAACTTATCCATTAGCGTTATTTCCTGAATTTACGCTAGGTAAATTATACTATAAAATGAAACCTCTCTAATTAAATAATTCTATTATTTATTGAATTTATCTTAATTGACGGAATTTATTTATTTTTAATAGGCATAAAATATTTAACTCAATATTCTACTATTGACTAAGAGGCAAAACTGTAATTGTGTAAGCCGCATTTTACTATATATATTATATTAAGATATAGCTTAATGAATGCTTATTTCTGGGGATGACGTCAGTTATGATTATATATATATTTTCATATATCTATGTCTATATATTATAGGATACTATACTTAACTTATTATATTTATGTTATTTATTTAAAGGATTATTATTTTATTTATTGAGTTTACTGTAAAACTATATATTTAGTCTTATTTTTCAAATGTACTTTTCTGCATGCTCCAAATAGTATTACTGTTTATTCTAATGACAAATTTGAATAATATATTTATGAATACTGACAAGAATACAGAATTTGAGACATACAGTGGGAATTCTGAATGCTAATAAAAAGTGTGATTTTTAGCATTTTAACTCCAGACCTAATATTATCTGTCGTATTAGAGAGTGATTTCCATTTTAAGTCTAATTTAACCGAACATTCAAGCTTAATATCTATATATCTTATATAAAAAAGTATTACTGATAGATAATAATATATCTAGATACTGGTAACAAACAAGAAGCATGGCGAACCATACGAATATATTATGTGATTTTCGTTTAATATCCATCATACTTACCAATTTTTATAGAAATGTATAGATTATATTTTTCAATTTGTCTCGTCATTACTTTCTCTTAAGCTATATTTACTTAACGAGAGATCAAGTAAAATTTTATTAGTACATGTGAAATTTGTTGAAGTATCATTGGTATTTTTTATCATATCTTTATATCTTTTAGAATTTGTTCCCTTATATACTTTCAATGATGTAAAAAAGAATACAATAGCCAACCAAAGTATCTTTATTTCGTAAACATAGTTCATTATTTAGTTGACAAAAGCTTCTTCGATGGATAAACAATTTCTACCACATATGTGTTTGATAGTTTAGACAAATAGACCACTAATTTCAATTATAATGTTTATAGGAAATATACCATTTAATGATGGAGAAGAGAGAATCAGTATTTTTTTGTTCTATTATTGTTTGCATTGAGAGTACTCACATAATAAGTTAATACCGATGAGAGATATGTTAATTAATTGCACCCTAAAACAGTAAGTCAATAAGCAAATAGCGCTTGCTGCGGGGAGGTGGGGCCTGTTTGGTGGAGTGTAACTGAGCTCTGCTTTAAATTGACGTACTACATAGGGTCTATAACTTATGGATTGTGTTGGAGAATCACAAAATTAAACTATTGTCTGCTAACGTAAATAACTAATAAACACCACGACTTTTTATATGTGATAGCATTTGTTATAAAATTTAATATAGTTTTTTAATACCCATCATTATAAAAAAACAAAAAAAAACAATATATACGAGATGATACTATCTTCTAAAAATTTAAGCCGAATAAAAAAAACTTAAAACAATAGTAAAAATAAAAACAACGTCAGCTAAAAAACTTATCAATATATCATCTATTTCAATTTCATCCTAAGCTTCGCTCGCTATGCAAATATATACATTTTAGTTTATTTATCATTCTTTATAGTCTCACGAGAGGATCAAATAGAGTATTGCAGACGCTAGTTATAAATAATGTATGCATATGCTTAATAGTTCAAGTGTTTTAATTTCATTCTGTCTTGCATATTATAGTGGACAATAGTTTTATTAGCATATTAAAGCATTAGCATATCATGATTGAATTATAATATTATGAACGTGTGATCTGAAGTCTGTGGTTCGCTAATCTGATAAACTGGCTAACAGATTTTACAGTTTTAAGAAAATTGTATATTTTATCTCAAACTTCCACATACGACTAACTATTTATAAGTTTAGCATCTGTCATAGAGAGAATGAAGATTTGCACGAATCGTATGTGAAAATGCTCATTGGAAATTATTACATAATAAGAAAATGCGTCCAGGGATTTAATAGCTTTCGACGAATGCTTTTGAAATACTTGCGCTTTTAATTGAAAGATATTAGTGGAATATTGCTACATGTTAACCTTTATGCCGAAGCCTTTAGCACATTAATTAAACTATAATTATTTAAATTATATAAATTTATAGCCTCGTCTTAAGATATTAATATACACTCTAAATCTTCATAAATATGAATATTTTCATGTTGCACCATATTTCCCGAGAATAATAAGGAAACGGTATACCTAACTTCTCTCTGCTAATCTCACATGTCCCAAACACAATCTTCTCTAAATCTTCGTCTGGCAAAAAAACATCTAAATGGCTCATTTAACCAACCATATAATAATTGTTCTTCTCTCTCTTCTCAATTTTTCTCTTCTAACTTGCATAGACGAAAGTTCTCTGGAATATTCGAAAAAGCTCGTATCCGCTCCTCCTTATCTCTGATCTTTTTAGCTCAAAATAAGTTACTTCGCTCCTGATGTCTTCTGCTTCACACTCTCCTTCTTCTTTCAGATCAACACACTAAATCCTCATCACTCACAATCGCTAATATCTATGGCAGAGCAATAGTAGTAGTTTAATAATGTCGCATACAATATATATAATTATGAGATCATATGTAATATATACCATACACATTAGAGTCCGGTGGTTTATATGATTAAATACTTACTTTAAGCATTATAATGACTGTTATCCTACATATGTGTAATATATATCTAATTATGAACAATATATGATAATCTTATTTATCATTCAGAGCGAGAAATATATATATATCAAGTACATATAGAGTGATTGTTCGATTTTATGTATTTTTACTATTAGTAGTATTGAGTAGAAAATTATAAAATTCTTTCACGATGATGATTCAAATTAATTCTATTTTTCTATTACTCTAAGGCTCAATAGCTCAGAAGTTCTTTTTAAGCGCTTCTGTCCGACAGTAAAAGATAGAAGATGAACTGGAAAATTAGATTGGCACTACTTGTTGTTTCAATTGATTAAAACTAGCGTGAAATTGTAACAAACAATCCCTCCCTTGGATTCTTCTCTTATTTATTATGTCTAATCTTCCTCAATCCGAAAAACTGTTGCGTTACTTTCTTTAACTAAGGGTAGGAAAACTTGATAAGTATATTCAGAGATTTTTGTTAATTTACTTAATTAAATTTGATATTATGTTTACTAAATTGTAATTTGATATATATATAAATAATTATACACCCGAGAATGATATGAAATTAACGAATCAAAACAAGGACATCTGAGAGGCATCTAACTCATAGTGGATTATGCAAACAATCAAATTTCTCTAGAGATACCAAATTTTAACAAATCTAACAGGATGGACTAGAACGTTTAAAAACATAACTAAACTCGGCGTGGTATTTGTACAAAGACTCATTGATAGCTAAATCACATAGTATGCGTTGCCGTGTTGCAAAATCCTTATTTAGAACAAACGTAAGATTTTGTATAAGAAGAGGAGCACAATTATTTCCTTGCACGAAGGATCAATCGTTGGAGGAGTCATAGTGACCTTCTAGAACAGATGAAAAAAATGAATATCCCACTTGTGTGTTTGTGAAAAACAAATTAGATTTGTTTATGAAGATAGCCCTACACCCAAAGGAATAAGTAATTTAAAAACGTGAGATACATGGTAACAAGAGACGAGCGAATCGGTAGTGACACAGATAGTTAACGTCGCGCTAACATGTAGAGATGTGAGATATACAAGAAGCTGAATAATTCTAAAGTTACAAGACTAATCATATTATGTCATTTTGAGCCCATATCACTGTACTGCATACGATATTAACATTATAGGATGTTATAACAATACTTGCGTCAAATTACAAACTAAGAAACACCGATGGGTATAAATGTTATATGACACACATTAGAGATCTCATACCTTTAGAAGCTATATTGTTTAGAGAGAAAACAACGGTCCTCTAAATAAGATATAAAGAATAAAAGGAAACAACATTAGAATATTATAATAGAAAAAATTTATTAAGTGTGTGTGAGAATTTTTTATATGAAAAAGCGAATTTGTAACTTGGTAGTAGCAAGATAAAGGATTTCTTGACCCTCAATTAAAGCTTGATATTTATTAGATTATTATAGTACAAACTGATATTTGAGGCATTTGAAAACAACCATATATGTTTGCTTTACTCCAACTAGAGATACGAGAAAGTTCGAAATTGCACACATTTCACAATACACCACTTATTTCTGTTGGGTGGTCGCTTCTTATCAAATGAATTAGGAATTTTATAAGAAGGATATAGTCACAAGTTATTGGACAAAGAGACATTTATGGAATATTAAAAATAGAAAAGTTTCTGAAGATAACAAGACATATACTGAGTGATGCACAACTAGTTAATATATTTAAAAGATGACGGTCCGTTTATAATCGTTACAGACTAAAATCAGATGTGAGAGTAAAGATTACTGAGGTAATGGATTAGAATGTTATAACTAATAGAGATGTAAATTATGAAATCAAAGCTTTGACTATGTCTAATATACTATTCGAAGTCTCATTCGAGTATAAATATTCCGATATATCCAGACCAGAGAAAAGGATTCACCAAAATGCCGTAGAGCAAAAGACAAAGAGTAGGAGAGAAGAGAAAGACCACCAGTGGAGTGTTTCTATCAGAGACATGCTAACATTCTGATATAAGATTCGAAGATTTAAGATGCTACAGAATCTTCCTATTAACGATAGATTCGGATAATTTGGAAAAAAAAAACAGAAGTTAAAGAAAAGGGAAGTCCAAGGGTTGAGAGGTGTCCACCCTCTTCGATACAGGCTGAAAAAGCACACGCACGATTCCTGCAGGAAGGGAAAGATGAAGTTGAAAGGCAGTTACGAAACAGTTTACCTAGGTAAGCTGCAAGCTCAGAAGCACAAGTTTCGAAAACCATATCAGTCATTAAACCAGGACTGTACCACTTCTAAAGTGTTAGGCTCAGAGAGAAGAGAAATGACATCTTTTGATAACATTACAAAGTTTGGCATAAATGAATTGTAGGGGAGTGGCAAAGGAGGAATAACTCCGGAATCGTTAAGAATGAAATTAAAGGCAAAGGTTTGAACAGAGAGTTAAGTTTTATCGGAAGGTAAAACGGTGGTTGTGCCGTCGGATGGTACTACGGGAGGGAAAGAAACAGAGAATGGAAGGAATTAGCGTCATTAGTGTCGAAGAAAATATATTTTGCACGATTCAGGAAAGAAATATACGTTGCATGAGTTTCTGGAGTTCGAAGACTACGGTAGTTCCTGAAGACTGCGTCCCTGTGACGATTAGCATAAGAACAAGAAGTTAAACCAAGGTTTATAATTTAAGTTGAATGGAAAAAAATGAAATGTTCGAATCCATTCCAGAGAAAATCACCTTAGCTATGCGTTCTGAGCACTCCAAGGGGCCTCTCCCTCGATGAAGTAATAATTCCAAGGAAAATCAAAATAGTGAGACTGCAAGTCTGACCACTTAGCAGTAACTAAGTTCCTCAAATGTTTCCTCATCGAAGGCGAGTTTTTTTTTCCATAGGTGGATTGAGTTTGGCAGAATAAAGAGGAGAATTGTAAGTTAAGAAAAAGTCAATAATGTTTGGTTCATCCCCAAGACGATCAGTGATACAGGTAGGGAGTCGCATCAACTGCTCAAACTCATTTTTGTATAGAGAAATGATAGACGAGTTCATATGCTGTATCTTGAGAATATGTGGAAAGATACTGGTGGTGGTGAACACTGAAATCGCCAAGAATAATGGTTTCAATAAAATGATGAAAGAATGTGCCCTATTTTAGAGTTTTAGACAGTCGAAAATTTTATGATAGTAAAATTAGATGATAAGTAGATAGAACAGATGAACTTAGTTATTGGTCGACAGAACTTAACCAATAGAACACAGAAAATTCTAAGACTTCAAATTAATAACACGAAAACATACGATATCGTTACGTACATATGCGCAACATCAGCCTTTGGCTAAAAATTGACACCAGAAACAGTACAAAGGAACAGAGTATGATATGCTGTCGAAATATTCAAGCTTCTGAGTTTCGGTCACGAGGTAGAGGTGAAATCTAGAGGAAGAGAGGTGATGTTCAACAAAGTGAAAATTAGAATGAAGACAGAGAATGTTGCAGAAATTATTGAAGAAAGAGAAAGAGAAACGAGCAAACCGACGGAGGAGAAGTCTTGGCGACAACAACCACATCACTGAAGGCCGTCAACTCCCAAGTCATGATTAAGGTGAAGAGTGGAAGAACGGCATTGTTTCCATATAAATATACTAAAAGAAAAAAAATCAAATTTTATTTATAGTTTATTTACATAGCAATTATTTGAAACCTTGGATAATAATGCTTGAACTATAGAGTTATATTGTGCATATAGTTGCCATCGCTGTCTTCATCATTCAGCTTAGCGGAAATAATATAAAAATATTATATATCATATATATATATATATATATATATATATATATATATATATATATATATATATATATATATATATATATATATATATAATAAGTAAATTATAATATATATTGACAGCATTCCAGCTTGAAAATTAATTTGAAGAGCATGCTCTGCTTTGCTTTATCTCTATTTGTGTTGCAGTCTTTCACGGCCACTGGTTCGAAACTCTTCTTACGAGGAGAGCTTCCTTCGAATATTGATTTAAGTATTGTAAGCTCCATTGACACAAGAAATGATCACGTCTGTGTTGATCACTGCTCCAGAGGTACAAAATAGTTATTATTATTATTATTATTATTATTATTATTATTATTATTATTATTATTATTATTATTATTATTATTATTATTATTATTATTATTATTATTATTAATGATTTATTATTATTATTATTATTATTATTATTATTATACATGATTTTTTTACTCAACGTCCCACTGTTGACTCTCCCTTGTTGAATGTGGTTGGGGAATGAAGTTGATTAATGTATTCAATCGCCTGAGCCTAGCCTTTGAGCTGACAGAAATTTTGTTGAAAAAAAAAATTAAATTTTTAAACAATTAATTTCCAACTGTCAAGGTTTAATGTATTCTTGAGGGCTTTGCTGACACTTAAGACATAGGAACGTTATATTTTAGCTTTTCCAACAAACATTTGCTAATGCATTTAGTTCTTGATAAATTGCCCAAACTGTGCTTGAACCTCTTCAGGTGAAGCAGAATGCAGTTCTGACAAATCTTTTATACCTCATCATACTAATTTGCGTAAAATTAGCAAAGAGTTGTATCGGAGATTGAACATTCTTAAAATGAAATAGATTTTTAGGTTAAACGTTCTCCGTTTTTTTACCGATGGTTTTCTATGGTTACATTAGTAGGTTACTATAGGGAAAATGTATTTCTTACTCCATATTTATGAAAACTAGAACCTCTGTGTTTAGATAAATTACAAGGAAATAACAGACATAATCAAGAGGTCTTTTCTTAATACAATAAAGTTTTGCAGTGGCTTCCCTCTTTCTTTTAAATAAGTAATCGCCAATATATAATTGATTAGGGTATGTTATATTAATTTTGTAATATTGCAATATTTTGTCAAAAGACGTATTTATCACTATAATGACCAGTAGTATGCACTTTTCTATTTGCATTTGATTCTCCTAATTACACTGGCAACAAAAAAAATTTTTTTTTTTTTGCTGCCAGGGATATTCGAATTTTTGTATATCGGGTGTGCTGATTTTAGAAATGAAATCATTAGTTTTCCCAGATTGGCTCTAGTTCTTGAGATACAATGAATTACACATCTATTTTATAAAATAATCTCTATCAAGATTCAAAGTTTAAAATTGATTATTTGTTATTTTTAAAGGCTTTTACTTCATTATACTTTATTTTTTCTATTTTCAAGAAGTGTGATACTTCACAAGTGTTATTTGATAACCAAGTATTCGGCTAGCATCTGTGGAATATAGCAGGAGAACAAAGAAAAATTTAATTTTAATGAAGCAAGCATATCTGGCAATACTTTGGAAGAACTCGGAAGACCAGGATAAGTCTTGTTTCAGAGAAGTTGAAACAATGATTTAATGACAGGGATTAATCACGAGAAAGCCGTTTCCAATTCCTTCCTAATGATCTGGAGGGTTCCACGAGACATTGCAGATGATTGTTATTTTTGTCTAATAAATATAAATGGTTTCAATGATTCTTAAAAAACGTAAAATAGAGTATCGCATCTGGAATCAGCAAGGCGACGTGTACCACACTCCGACGATGTCCATCGCCAGTTTCATATATCCAGACCTAGCATTGTCTGAGAAAAGATTATCCATGATTTGGTGTGACTACACGTGCAGGATGAGTGGTGTAATAATGAAGAAAGGTTCTACACAGCCTCACTTAGCCACCCAAGATAATCTAAATGATCTTAGCCCGTTATTTAATGTTCTCCAACAAGATTCTGAGTCTTTTAGCATCTAACTAAGCGAAAGAACTGTCTCAAGGCCGAATGTAACATAACTTTTTTTCGGCAAGAGAGGTAGTACTTCTTAAGTATTTCATGAGAAAAGAACCTTAGTTAACTGTAGGAACATCTGACATCCTAACTCCAGGGCTTCCCAAATACAATCCCTCAGATTTGCTAATGTTCATGACTCTTCCAACGAGATATTGAAGTTTGTTTCCTGCACAATGGCAATATTTATGCAGATTCCAATAGCTCCTGTCAACACGACTGAAGCAGGAATTAGAAATTTAAGAATGATTTTGCCAAGTCAATCTCTTCTGAAGACCAGTGTCCATGTGCGTTGTTCAAGATGATCAACATTTACTAGGGAGCAAAGCGATATACTAAGTACCCTTGTTTCTTGTGGGATAGTAGGCTAAAGAAGACCACTGGAAAAGTTGTGGATGGCTCAGGAAAGTAAATGACTGTAGTGCATCAATTCATTTACTAACATGGTTGACGGGAAAAATTGTTTTTCCCACCACTCACATCAAACTAGGTATATGAAGCAATTTGTAGGCCTAGACAAAGATGGTGGAAATGTTTTCAAATATTATTGCAGATTTTTTCCAGTTTTGAGTATGGAGAAAACTCAAAGCTGGAATTTTAGCGGCCCTGAAATTCGCCAAATCATCAAGGGAAATTCATAAAATTTCCTGCTGATTATTGAAGCATCTGCCTGAAAGTTTTGCCTTGGTTGTTCAGAACTTTTCGGAACATAACTGCCACTATGTACGAACTTCGTAAGAAAATGATTTAGACTTCAAAAATGTTGAATGCTAATATGAGTCATAAGTTCATTTCTACATATATAGATCGTTTCCGGGAAATCTAGGATGTTATAGCGTGAGAAAATGGGAGGTTCCATCAGATATCAAGGTGATGGAAAGATTTCCAAGGATAGAGGGATACACACTGGATGGCAACTATTGTTGGGCTCTTAACGTGATTGTCCACGATTCCTGCACTCAAAGACAATTCATATTAGACAGCGATTTGTAATTTCTAATTTGTGATTCATTGTACTGAATTGAATGTTGACCTATTAGCATTTTATTTACTTACTCATTAACAATTTGGATATATTATCTTTCGTGTTTTATTGTGAAAGTAGTTTCAAAAATAATTTAATTGTGTTATAATGTATTTTTTGTGACCACGAGTATCTTCAAAAACTAGAGCAGTCTAGGAAAAACGGAGTCAATTCGGAATCAAGGGAACAATTCCTTATAAAATGACTTCAAATGTTTTGCCGCAAAAATTTTTAATGTACAAGTTTCTATTACTTATTTTTTGTTAAAGTATATATTATATTATTATTATTTTATTATTAATTTATTATTTTATTTTAATTATATTATTATTATTATTATATTATGTATTATTATTATCTATATATAAAATATATAATATATATATATATAATATATAATATTATATAATATATATATTATATATATTATATTATAAGTATATAAGTATATATATATATTAATAATATATATAGAATATAAATATATAATATAATATAATATATATATTATATATATATTATATATCTATATTATATTATATATATATAATTATAATTATATATATATATAACTTACTTCTTCTTACTTTCTCTCCCAGGAAGGATTCTCATCGTCAAGCCCGCGCAAGCATCTTTTCAGACGTCTCTCCTCACTAGTTCCTCTTCTTCTTCAGCGCTCTCACATTTGTAGCTGACATCTTTCAGAGAGTCCTCCACCGATTCCGCCATCTCTTCTTCGGTCTTCCTTGGTTTCTGCCTTTTCCCATCTTTTCTTTTCGGCATTCTCTTCTGCTCCATCCTCTCCAGATTCCCGATCTCAATCTCCCCACTTCTATCTTCAGTGTCATCTCTTCTTTCACCCCTATAATTCTCTCTATAGATTTCATCCTTATTCTGTTCTCCTCTCTTTCCCATCATAGTTTTAATATCCTCATCTCCGCCGCTTGTATTCTACTCTCTCTCTTCTCGGTTGTTGTCGTGTTTCCGCTCCGGTACAGCAGCGTCGGAGTCAGTAGACTGTTAAAAATCACTTTTTACCTCTATTCATGTTTCTGTCTTTCATCATGGTGTATACCGTTTTCATAACTAATCATATTTTCCATCTTCGCGTATCTCTTCCCACTTCCTCCCTCTTCTGTTAAAGACTCCTCCGAAATTGCAGTACTTACCGCGTTCACTTCCTTCCTCTCTCACATCTATTTCACCTCTCAATTCCTCCGGTACCGTTAATATCTCTGTCTCTTTTGTTCAATCTTCTTCTTGCCTTCTCAACTCTCCGCAAACAAATGCACACTCTACGAATCGCCTCCTCTTCTGCTCCAACATGCCAGATGTCCGCATATGCCATTATTCCCGTTCAAATTTCAGTCTCTCTTCACTTTTCCTTTATCACAGTATAAGATATATAAAATCAGTGGCGATAAAACACATCCCTGCTTCACTCCTGTTTCACCTCAACATCTAGTTTCTGGCACTCAGTTCAACATTACAGCTGCATTTTCAAATACATTCTATCGCCTTCTTTAATCTACACCTTCACCTCAATAATTCATCTCCATAGCTTGCTCAGACCTTTGTCCTTGGCACTCGTGAATCGAAGCTTTGCAGATAGATAAAGGCTACAAAGAATCTCTTGCCATATTCAGCATTTCTTCTCTCCCGATAACCATTCCTCAGTGTGAATAAAGAGGTCCGTCCGTTCCT
>JABUQX010085395.1:15000-26859 GCA_015478945.1 Trachelipus rathkii
CAATAGTATCTTAGACGTATATATATATAAAATATAATTATATAATATATATATATTATATATTATTAGAATATATATATATATAATATACCTCTACTGAAATAAGGCCAAGGGCTTACCTGAATCTTTGGAGAGTCGAGGCGTAGAGTCAGGGAGATATGAATGGAGATAAAAGAAAGAAGGAGTGCGACAGAGCTCTTAGCATTCGAGAAACATAATAAAGATGGAATAAATGAATTTGGTACGTGGTATAGAATGGGACAGACAAGCGATGAGTGTCTGTGTGTGAAATACAGTTTTATAAAATCTGCTAAAGTTGAAGGTATGCGGTTGTATAAGGTTATTAACTCAATATTTTGGCGCCTAAGGATGAAAATTGAAGAGCCAGTAAAATTTCGAGATTTGATGAAGCCAAAAATCCTAGATCCACACCCTTTGAAAAAAAGAAAGGTGCGTTTGCCCATCTCAAAAATATGATTCGAACTCTATAAAATTACGTTCGACACATCTATGGAAAGCTAGCAACTATGGTGCTGTGACCAAGTTCTGAGGGTGCATCAGAACAGTTAGCTTCTTAAAAGCTTGTGTAGAGATTTAAAGAGAGAATCAACGTGATTTTTTTTCAACAAAGACCAAGAAATGGGTGAAATCTAAGAATTTTGAGGATAAAGAATGGTATAAATTTTATGTATTCGAAAAAGATATTGTACTTGTTTAGAAGATTACTCGAGTAAATAGATGAAGGTTTTCTATTTTTACTCTTGTGTACCCCCTCTCTACTACCAGGACATTTCAGAAGCTATATATAACATGCAACCAACTCAAAAATTGCTAAAAAGAAATAACTAGGTTTATTTTTTATATAAAGGTAAGTGTAAAGGAGGGAATTAAGAGCCTGGGTTTTAATTGCCATTTGGAAAGAAGAATCCAGTCGTTAGGCGGAAAAGGGGAGTTTGGTTATGATGGCCCCCGTAGTTCCGGGGGAAGGCTTAAATTTTACACGAAATAAACCGGAAGAAATTGTGTCTCCGAAAACCTAAAAGGAGGGGGAAATAGGGGTCCTGGTCCGAACCGGATGATGGATGTAAAAGTAAAAAGGATAATATTTGAAAGCCAGAAATGGTGGGGTAAGAAAAGGTGTTTTTGTTTATAAAAGGTAAGGAAAAGAAACAAGTGAGGATTGATTTGGAATGAGGAAGTTGGGAACAATTGTTTCCATACTGAACACAACTTCCAGGAGAGCAATAAGTCAAGTAAAAGGCCCGTGAGCCTTTATATCCGGTCATATAGAAACATTTTTTCCACTTTTTAGAACCCCCTTTTGGAACAAGCGAAAAATAATTTTAACGACAAAACTGCTTTTGAAGCCATACCCGAAGGGTCCCCTTACATATATTCGGCCTGAAAAAAGAGGGGCCCTAGCGAATGTGGAGTCGTTTTTGGGTGGGCCGGATTCAATAGATATCGTGGTGGACAGGTTATTAATCGAGGTTTTCGGACCGAGAATTGAGGTATGAATTGGAATGCGACGAGTTGGGATAGAAAGGAAAGAAGAAGGGCCCTTTTCCCATGGGAGTCGGCCATGAACACTGGATGAAGAACGGGAAAATTGTTTCGCTGGACGATCATGTTTAAAGTAGTGAGCCAAGTAGGGGATTAGGATAGGAATGAACTCTTCTGCCTAACTTGTGGAAATTCGAATTAGGGAAAGTTTAACTTTTGTCTCATTATGTATAACAAGCCTTTTTTTTTCCACATAGACCGGGATTGGTACCACTGAAGGTTCTCCTTGAATGAGTGTTCCGGAAAAATGCCAAGAAGGACAAGTTGGGGGTTGGGAGGGTTTTTTATTTTCCGGACCAAAGTTAAAGATAATGACAGTTGGGAAATCGAAAAGGCTAACGAGCGCAGCACCAGAACCGTGCGGATTTTTTTAATAAACCTGCTCAAACTACACTTATTACATCTTCAAAAAGGTGCCTGAATGAGTTATTCACTGATAGAATTAGCTTTTATACCAAGAAATATAGAAGGCGTTTTAAAAGATTCCAAAGAGATATAACATTTAGTCTCCCTCCACAGGTTACGAAAACTTAACAAATTGGCGTCCCTTGATTCTGGTTCCGAGTTTGGTATCCTTTGTGTAGGAATGGGGAGACCTTTTTCGGATTCTTGACCGCAGTTTTGGAAAATTAGAATTTAGCCCTGGAAAGCCAATTTGGAAATCCCTTTCCATACCTCGAATATTTAATTATTCTTTTTTTGTATTAGAAAAGGGATTTTTGCTTATTTTTTTCGGGAATCCCTAGCGAGTAAATCGGTCGATGATCAATAAAAGTGAAGGGAAGGTGTGTTGTCGGAGGGGTTTTAAAAAACCGTTTTTTGAATGAGGTTTAGGGGGGACCGACCAATGTTCCCAATGAGGGTGGAACCTGGTTCGTAAGCGTTTGGTCCCGGAGGATAGAAAAACTGCTCCGTTTAACAAGGAAAAAAGCGTTTAGTAATAAATGCCTTAATTGGACCGTTGTTGAAAGGAAAAAGGTAATAAGTGCCAGATTTGTTAGTCCAAAAGCCTTTATTTAAACGTCCCCCCCTGGAGAAGGGACGGTCCCATTGATTGCAAATAATTTTTTATGTTTTTACCGACTTTGAACCTACTGTTTAGGTTACCTCTCTTTGTCCGGGGAAAAATGCCCGAAATCATCGTGTATAATTTTGTGGGTGGGAAAATATCAAAGACGAACGCCATGGATAAGATAATTAGTTTTATGTATGCACTTGTATATTATTTAATAATCTGTAAATTAACCATTTTTTCTTTGCCCAAATGGAAAATCCGAAAAATTTTTCCACGACTGCTGAAAGGAATAAATTCGAAAAAGTAGAGAGGTTTTTGGCAGAGAAGGTATTTTCGGCACTTCTTTCCTCAGCTGCCCTTTTTTTAGTATAAAGAACCGGCGTTATAGCCATTCCTGTCCCGTTCTTGTATCGATGTATAGAGGAAAGAAGAGATAGGGAAATATGAGGTTATAAAGAGTTATAGATTCTGTGGGGAATATATTTTTCTCTTTTCAGTCGAAACTCCTTACGTGACGAAATTCGGGTATTGGTGAAAACTGAAAAAGCAATTAGAACCCGAGAATGTGGACGTTGCCACCCCGCACCCGGGTAAGAACTTGTTTAACGATGTTAAGAAGGCCCTGTGTAGATTGGGCGGTTTGTCTACGTGATGGGCGGTGGTCGTAAGGTATTTAATATGGAATAACTTCAACGAAACCCGTCCAATTAAAAGTACCCGAAATGTTTTTGATTGGGCCAAAAAGGGTTTGTTGTTTTAGCGGTTGCCCTTGCCCAATTCCCCCTTCCTCCTCCACGGCACAATCCTGTGAAACCTTCGTCTTTCGGCGACGCGCTGTGAAGCTTTGGCCTACGAAATATTAGAGGAGCCGATGCCCGGACGCGCCCCATTTTGGGTTTTCGGTTGACCTTCTTAACGAGTAATGGGTTTTGCCCAAAGCCTTGAAGGCGGACCTGGCGGTCTGATTTCCGAAGCAGGATTTCTCAGGGGACTGTAACTCGCCGTTGGGTCCGGAGTGTCAGGTTGGTGATGGAAAACGCGGGAAAAACAAGGGGGCCAGAAGAGAGCCAGAGCCCTCTTGATGGTAGAGCAAAAGCCAAGACGGCCGCGAAGTCCCGTCCATCCGCTAAAGTGGGAGCCTGGGGGTAGGGCGGACAATGAATCCTCTTTTTTACGTACAGTATACAGAGCTATTGAGATTAACAGTGTGGACGACATTTAATCCCAGGTTATCCGCCCAGAAGACATTCGCTCTTGCGTCGCCACTGCGCTCTGAAGGATGGAATATTTCGGCGTTTTTTCCGGTGTTTGGGTACGTGATGGAAGGTGGTTGTTTTTCTCTGTACAATAAAAACATGCCGGAGTTCTAGATTAAACGAACGAGAGTTTTTTCGTTTTTCAGCCTTCGGTTGGTTTGCTGGAGGTGCCGCTATATAATGGCGCGATATATAGGTATACGAAAATAGCAAAGAGAACCACGGTCCCCCGGGTCCCGAGAGGGGCCGGGGAAAATAAAAATTACCTTCTTGAAAGAGATAGAATTTTGTCGTCCCCGAGGAGAGTGTTTTTTGATATTTGCGAAGCCAACGCCGACGAACTAATGCCAGTTTTTGTAAGAGAAGGTTCTATTGGTATTCCGGTGCCGAAACATGTTTCCCACTCTTTAAGACCTGGGGTTGTGCGCCGCAATAAAACGCCTGCACTAGATAAAGTGAGGTTCAGGAGAGTTTTTCGGCCATCCTGCGGGTGAGATAAGAGCCCTGGTTCCCTTTAACTTATCGGAGGATAAATGTCCTCGGTGCAGGATTATGATTAAGCAAAAAGCACAAGGTCAAGTCCCCCCAACGTGACGCCCCTCTGAAGCGGAATCGAGTGAACTTCCGTTCTCTTCTTTGGTAGGATACCAAAGAATTGTGGCCAGAAAACCAGATGCGCCGGACCGGAAGAAATTCGCGGTAAGCACAGAAACTCAAAAAACAAGCCGAAAGGGAAGTTTCTTCACTTTTTTTACGAGCTTGTTTTTGTTGGAAAATATCGGCAAAAAGATTAAATTGGCATTTTTGGTGTAGGAGAGTTCGGACGTGAAAACAATGTTTGTTTTGTACGTAGAGAAGAGATTGAGGCCGCGGTTTTTTCGACCCATATACTCAGGAGGTTTGTCGAGAAGATGGGTACATCCCCGAAAAGATTTCGCGGTAACAAAATCCTTGCACCAAGTCGCGGAGGGTTTTGGGAATTCATATCGTTGTTTGCGGGGCTTAGTTAAGATGATGGCGATTAAGAAACTCGCCACCTGTATCCCGAGAGGGAGTTTAGGGGGGGGGCGGAGGTAAATTGCGAAACCGGGACTTGAGGGGATGGTGATATGTTAGAGAGAACGAAGGGTGTGTTTGGATGAGGCTGCGGGAGAGGGCCATGATCTGCCTCTAGCAGAGTGTGGAGCAAGTCCCGAATTATTGGTCCCGCCTGGTATGGCTGTGTAAGAAGGGTTAAAGAGTCAAACTCAAGCGGTTGGTGCCCGGAGAGCTTATTTAAAGTTTGGTGGGGAAATAGTAGTGTTTTCCCGTTTCGTGTCGGTCTCTGAGAGTATTATTGATAGAATTTTGATTAAGATATATGGTTTGCAGAAACAGGGTTCTTTGATTTCGGTTGATTATAAAAGGTGGATTATCGGGAAGAATCCAGTGCTTGTGGAATATCACTTTATATATCAATACTAAAATAGGTTTTTATTGTTTATATTATCTCTTCTGGTGGTGTTTTTAGATCAAAGATAGAATATAACAGGTTTAAGACCGTTGAGTCATTAACGCCTTTTTTGCAGTGCCCAATATCGGGCGATTTTTTTACGATGTGGTACAGATAAATGTCTTATTTATTACATATAAAGAACCAGGACAAAAGCGCAAAAAAGAAGGGGCCTTCTACTGATACATCAATTGCGGGCTGGATTTTGTGGATTAAGCCCCTTCGTCTCTTAGAAATTACAGAGTATTCTGGTGGGGTATTATTTAATGTACAAGATGCTCCTTTGGGCATATGCAGATGTGTATGTATTATAAGGTATCTAGAAAAGATATGGAATGATAGTCCGATGAAAGCAGAGGAGGATGGATTATGCTTTTTGTGGGGTCCTTAGTTTGACTAAACGACGTAAGGAGACTTCGTTGTATATGTTATTGGACAGCGTAATATTATGATCTGGAGTGAAAAGCGGTGAGAAGATCTTGATTGGACTTACGGCCTGGTTTTTAAATTATCTGTGGACCGAGTCTGTATATGTTATTTTTTATATTTATCTCTTATTGTTAGTTGACACCCCCGTATTTTATGTGTTAGCATGATCATATTAGTGAAATGTTTATATAAGAAAAGTTCATGTGCGACCTCGGAGCCCTTGGTTTTTGCAAATCCCAATAAATTTGAATAATTGGGCTTTCCAAAAAAACGTGGTTGCCGGCTTTGTTTGGAACACATGGGTTGCCCGCAGGCGGGAAAGGTTTTGCCACTTGCCCTTTTTTGTTATTTACCGAGGCCCCCTCCGATGGCCTTAGCCTGTCGGTGTCTAGAGTTGACATGGGTGGACCGTCCTCTGTACTCTCTTAGCCGTTCAAGGCTTTGGGTGCTGTGTTAAAGCGCGGAAATATAGAGTTGAGGGATATGTGGCGGTGGTTCACCTGTTATTAAGAGTTTTCTCAGCTTTTTTTTATCTATCTGATTTTTCTATCTTATTACTAGTAGAGTCAAACAAAGTTTTATTAATTCCGGAATTATATGAATGTCAACCTGGCAGGATGATTTCCTTACATAAGCTTTTGTGTAACCTGTTGGCGGTTTTTGTTTGGAAATGTAGAATTGGGAGCTTTTTTTGTTTATTTTAAATATGCTTCTTCATCGCCTATTATTGGGAAATGCTCAGGTTCCTACCGTGGGAAGGGACGTTCCCAATAACCAATTTGAATAAAGCAAATAACTTTGGCCTTGGTAAGATACTTGATAAAATGTAGTTCTTATATACTCCAAAAACTTCAAAATTTTCCTCGAAAGCTTTAATCTAATTTTTTCTCCTAGGACCTACTGGAATATGTTCCCCCTACAATACTTCCAAGAGGTTTTATTATAGCCTTAGGAACTTTCACTATAGGGGGCCACTGTAATTACTAATGCACCAAACCTTTACTTATTTCATCCTTTTGCGTAGATACCTTACATACATCTTATTGCGTTGCTAGTAATAATTCAGTTTAGGGAACAAGTAATTTTAAATAAAGCTCTAAATCGATCGCTTTTTCGCAGGGAAAAAATTTTTAATCTTTTTGCCAGTAACTTTGTGGTTTCAAACAAAAAGGTGGGAGAAAATTCAGATCCCTCACGTCCAAAAACCTTTACGCAATTAATACTGAAAAAGTAAGTGGGTCCTGAAAAGCAAAGGAGCCCCGTAAAGTTGGGTGCAGGTGGAAGGTTTTGAAAAGCCTGTTTAATTTTAAATTGTTGGGAAAATGTTCATCCCAGGAGCCCATATTTATATAAGAAAAATATAAATGAACTTGGTAATGGTGGGTTTTCAATTTTCAAAAAATAATATAAAGGTGAAATGGGGGCCCCAAAAAAAAAGAATTTTAAAATTGCCGACTAAAATTTTTCCTTTAACGCTATCTAAAAATATATATAAAAAAAATATTAAAATAAGGAGGGTTTCTTAAAAAACTACGAAAAAACAACAAACACTGGGCCTTTAGACCCCACTTAGCCTTCCCTAGCTTTTTTTTTTTTTTTGGAGGAGAAAGAAAAAAATTTATATAAAATTCCCCCCGAGAAGCACACCTGTTTTTTATTAAAGGCCCTTGCCATTTTCCCGTGAAAATTAGAAATATAAAAAAAAATATATTATGGTAAAAAAAATATTAAAATATTAAATGGGTAAAAAAATTTATTAATGGCACAAGGAAGGAAACCACTGACCCGGTTCCCCCCGGGTGAATACAAAAACGTCCTGTGGAAGGGCACTTTTGAAAAAAACACTTGTTCAGAGGGGCCAAATTCCAAAGGGGTTTATTGAGAAGAAACCACACTTCCAAGTCACCACTTTTGTTTGAAAAAGAAATTGTTTTTCGGATTTGGCTTGAAGAAGACAACATCCCTAACCAATAAATTTGGAAAGCGGATAAAACCAACGTTTGATGCCATCCAATTAAATCCTATTTAAAACAAAAAACTTTAAATTAATATAATACACTTAATATAACAATAACAATATTTATAATTAATAATATAATTGTAAATGCAATAAATAAGAAATTAAGAATAATAATTGAAGAAAATATAACATAGGATCCCCTGAAAATCTGACGTTTCCCTTTTTGAAATCAGAAGATATTGAAACGGGTGAACTTAATTTAAAAATTTATCGAATTTATAAAAATCAATATAAAAGTAATAAATGGAAATAATGTTTTATTTTTTTTAATGATAAAAAGTAAATAAATTTTTCACTTTTAAGAAAATAATTTTATAAAGCACAAACTCACCCCCTGGCTTTTTTTTTAAGGTTTTTAAATCTTAAAATAATACATATATTAAAACCCTCGATTCATTCACATAAAAGCCATAATATCTGGTTTAATAGTTCAAAATTTCCCCCCAAATGAAAAAAAAAAAAGGCTTAAGGCTTGAAATCAGACAAGGGTATTGAAAGAGTTGAATATTCCAAAAATAAAAAATAAACCAAAGATTCATTCTCCCCAAGTATTTCATTAATATGTGTTTGATAAAAAATCCGTAAAATATTTCCCACCTTTTAGAATTAAATTTTCAATAAACTTGACGGTGAAAAGAAGTGGGCCAAAGGCCTGACCACAACTTTATGTAAAGCCAAAAATTATTGGAGCACAAAAAAAACGGTGTTTTTTTTTGTATGGCGGGGTGAATCGGACAAGAGAGTGGAAAGTTTTGAAAAGGAAATCAACGTGGTATTTTTTTTTTGTACATTCAAAAGAAAAATTTGGTTCAAATAGAAAAAAAAGAAAGTAACAAATACAAAATAAAAATAAAATAAAATAGGAATAAGGAAATAAGTTTTTAAAAAAACCCTAAAAAATTGAAAAAAAAAAACTTACCATATATTATGGCAAGCCCAGTTTCATGAATTGGTTTTGATCATCCCAGAACCTGTCTTTTTTGAAAGGTTTTTGTAAAAAAACAAAAGGGAGCAAGTTGAAGCATAATAATGTTTGGCTTAAGTTTTGACCAAGAAATGTTTAGCCCCCTGTTAGCCCTTTTTTTGGGGGAAAAAACCCCCCCCCTATCCCTGGGGGGGTAAAAAAAGAAAAATATAGCAATAAAATAATACGATAAAACAAAGTTAATAAATATTAATAATATGAATAAATGAAATAAATAAATAAAAAGTAAATTGGAATATATAACCAAGTTAAGGGCCTACATCGGCCCTACTTGCAGTTTGTTAAAGGTTAAAATATTACAAAGGTAAAATTCCCCAAAAAGAAAAAAATTTGCCCCCGTGGGTTCAGCTACCGTTAGGAGAAGCCCCCCTATTGAGGAAAAGAATAGTAGGCCTTTTGGTTTAATGTCCTAAAAAACCCCAAAGGCTTTCTACCATGGAAAAAATAACAAACTAAATACAATGGTAAAAAATATTAATGGAAAAAAATAGCTAAAATAGTTCCCCCCCCCACTATCCACAACCTGGGGCCCCCTCCTAATAGGGGGCCTACCCATTCCGGCCCTAATTTTAATTATTTTTTAATTTTATACATAATATATTTAAATATTTTTGGGAAGCTCGACAGGATAAGAACAAGACATAAAAAACCAGTATAAAAAGGTTTTTTCTTTAATTAAAGGAGATTTTATAATAATGGGTTTTTTTTATTTATAAATAATTCATTAATAAAATTCAACAAAAAATCCCGCTTGGCTTTTGTCGTAAGGTAAAAATGTGGCGCTTAGTCTTGAGCCGTTTTGCCCATCTCAAATATTTTTCGGAATAAAAAAATTTTTTGAACAACAAAGTTAAAATTACAGTGGGGGGCCCCGTTAAAATTTTTTTAATTTGCTTATTAAAAAGCTTGTATATTTAAGGTTCCATTTTTATTTTTTTTGGGTTTTATTTAATATTTTGGCCTGGTGGCTAGGAACTGTTCATCCAATTCCATAAACCCTCCCCAATCACCACAGGTAACTCCCGGCAGTGCTTTAAAAGATGGCCCCATGATATCCAAATTCCCAAATAGCCTGCGGCCGGCCCCTCCGAATTGTTGGCCCCTACTTCCTGCTCGGAATAGTCTAGTAAGAAGCTTTTGGGTTTTTTTTGGGGGAGTTCTGGAAACCAGGGATTTTCCCTGTTTTTGTGAAACGTTTAAAAAATCGGGCCCCGAAGTCCCCGGACGTCTGCAATAAGTTTCTGGAAGGGTAGCCCCGAGAAATGGAAACTTTGGGGAAATGGTGAAAAAATCCTGAACCCGAGAGTGGGGGGGAGGCAGGGGGTTTTTGAACCGAATGAACCCCCGTGCGCGGGGGTTGGAGTTTCCCTTGAAGCCCCCGGTCGTTATTTGGTTGCTGGGTTGGGCTGAAAAAGGAGGAAATAGATAGGAAAAGAGGAAAAATCAGGGAAAAAGGAGGAGGGAGGAAAAGGAGGGAGGAGAAAGAAGGAAGGAAAGAGATGCCAAAGGAGAAAAAAAAGAAAAAAAATAGGAACTTTTTAAAAGAAACGGTTTGGATGGGGGGAAGAAATTTGGAAAACAAAAAGGTAAAGCGGTCCAGGGTCCCGGAGACAAGGAAGAGGAATTTACGCCTCGAAGAAAGCAAGGCCCCCTTTAAAGGCGGTTTCGAAATTGAAAACGACCTTTCTGGTAACGTGCAGGGGACCAGCTGCCAATCCCCCCGTGAATAATTTCCTCCTTCCCTAAAAGTTCCACTGGGAAAAAAAAAGGTCCATCGTACTTTTTTAAAAGGGGTTTGGAGAAAGCGTGCGGGGTGCGGAGTCAAATGTCGACAAGAACATGATGCCCAAAGAAAAGAAAGGTTCCCTTTAGGGATATAAGGAAAATCACCTTTGTTTGTGGATCGAGAAAGGGTTTTTTGGTCTCGTCCACGACGAAGCAAACAGCGCCTCAAAAGCGGGGTAAGAATTAAGCCCAAGCCGGGGGTTTCCCCGGCTGTCAGAAGGGAAAAAAGAAAAAGAGGAACCCTGGTGGGGAAAGAAAGAAAGTTCACCTTGGGAAAAGAACGAAAGAGGAAAGGAAAACCGGTACACTTAAATTCAGCAGCCGAAACAAGTGGCAGAATCCCCTCCCTTTTAAACAAGCCCGAACGAAAATGCCAAGCCCATCACGAAACGAAAGCGATCCCCAAAGTGCCAATTTTCCCGGATTGGGCTGAGCTAAGAGAAGCCTTTAAGCTGACGGTGAAAACGTTCAACAATGCCGTTTCCAAATTTTTGGATTGAAAGGAATTGTTGTGAAAAATCTTCCCTCTGAACCCCAAAGAAGAAAATCCATCAATCCTTTCCTCCATAAAGAAAGGGATTCAAAAAAGGTTCCTAAACTCCCTTTGGTCCCCGTTTTGGGTGACAAGAAAAGAGCAACAAAAACCAAAGCCCCGCGAAAATTCCAATAAGCCAAAGAAAGCTTTTAAAAGCCTATGGATCCCCGGCGTTGGCAACAGAGAGAAGGGATAAGCCTTTCGGTCCCCCAAACGTGTGAACCGAAATCTTTTTAAATACACGTAAAAGAAAAAATTGTTTAAATTTCTTAACTTACTTGCAGACAGGAAGGTCCAAGAATGTTTTTTGAAAATGGTTTTGGGGGGAGAACAAAAAAAACCGGGGTTACAAGCCGGGCACCAATGGAGGTTTAAGAAAAGTGGAAAACCTAAAGCGGGGAACTTTTGGTGTTGATGTGGACCTTAGAACGGCTGGGCCCAAAGGGGAAGAAAAAAAACCAAGTGGGCGACCAACAAGGTTGTACGCGGCATTAAGATCAGGGCCCCAACACAAAAATCGGGGCCAAGCAACCAATTTTGCGGTGAAAAGCCCTCAAATGCCAGGGGTGGGGGAAAACGCCCGAGTGAAGGATGAAGGAAGAAACAGCCTTACGGGAATTCGATGCCAGGTTTTTTAAACGAAAAGGTCCGAGGAAGATTCCCCCTGAGGAGAAACATTCCGCACAAGAAAAAAAGTTCCTTTTTCTCTACCAGGGGAAAGTTTGGAGCCCACTCCCAGCTTGAAGAGAAGGAAGTCCCCTTGGGTGGGAAGGTGGCAG
>JABUQX010085396.1:0-2500 GCA_015478945.1 Trachelipus rathkii
TATATATATTAATATATATATATATATATTATATAATATATAAATAATATGCATGGGCGCTGATTAGAGTTAAGCTTAAACCGTCATATATATATAATATATATATATATAATATATATATATATATATATAAATATATACTATATAATAATATAATATATATATATATATACTATATATATATATATTAATATATATATAGATAATTATTCTTGATAACATAGTGTATTCAAAATTTTGAATAATAAAAAATGATAATCCACACATAAGCCCAATATTTATAAATATTTCATAATTTACTAAAAGTTTTATTTCAAAATGAGTATAACTAGTAAGAAGTCTTATGATTATTAATAGTGTTGCTTTTTAGCCAGAAAGATTAAGAATTTAATATTTATTTTTTTCTTTCCCAAATCAGTTATAATCTCCTATCAATATAATGTTTTTGAAGTGAAACATAGCCTATATTTAGTCTTTCAGTTGCGAAAAAGTTGACCTTTAACCACGTTTTTTTAACACCTAAAACGACCTTTACAATTGTACAAGTAGTTGCGTGGAAGCTGTGGAGAAGCCTACTTTGATAGCCTTGTGCCCCAATTGCTGGGAATGCGGAAAAATGCTTACAATGATTTGTGAGTTAAGTGCTGCTAACCATTTTCTCATCTATTTGTTCCCTATCTGATTCCTTCCAGAAATTAATCAAGATTCTGCTTCACCAATTAGGTTGTCAATGTTATATTCAGTTATAATGGAGCTTTCCAATTTTTTTGTTTTTTTTTTTGCATTTTTTTTAAATTTCTTGACTATTTTAATTGTGCCGATCAAAATCCCAAGGAAATAAATAAAGGTAGATATTGTATTTCCAATAACTTATACCAGGAGAAGAGAATCAAGGTAAGGTATAAATAGTGAAACTCTGAAGCAATCCTCAGCAGAATTTTTTGATGTCCCTGAGGCTGGGATTCTTTTAGATACTGTACGTGATAATGAAAAATCTTCACAAAAATTCTTTGATTTTTTGGAAAATTTCCTTTTAAAAAGAAAGCTGCATTATTTTCACTTCCATCAGGTTTTAAAATGATTTTACAAGTTTCTTCTATGCTGACAAGAACCTCATACCAAATCTTAATTACTTTGTTTGAAGGAATATTTGCAGTATAGGCACCTCCAAATATAACCGTAGTATTTCGTCATGATTGATTAAGCAGACACACGAGCAAAATATGGAGAAAGCCTAGCGACTTCCTGCTGCCGGATGAAAGCTGACCTGCTGCAGTTCGTGTGACTTGCGTTACATCTGGATCAGATGAGAGACTTTCTAATGATGTAAGTTTATTTGGCGAAAATGTTCAAAAAATATCTTAACTGATTTGTACTTTCGGCAGCAAAATCATGTTTCTCATAACAGATGGTTATATTTGCTAACAAATGGGTCTGACAGGGAACCTACTTTCAACGGAAAAATTTTATAAATTATTTTATAATTCCAAAAGTGTTTCGAAATTCTAATCATTAATTACTTACTGGTCATTAATTACTAAATTTAAACGATAGGAACAACAATGAAAAAATTTCAGCTTTTAGGGTACTGATCTCTATTAACTTTTTCGAACTATTTTACTTTGCCAGCCCAGGCTAGCAGCCAGCCCATCAAACCCAAGCTCCAGCAAGCTTACTCATATTAAATGTATATATCTCGTGTAGTAGACATTATAGCTCTTGCTATATCTTCTAGCCTAGAAATTCTTCACGTACATTGAGATCCTTATCAACGAAGCGAACAATAATCGATAGTGTTCGTGTCCGCCGATTAGTCTGCCTGTCTCGTTCTGCTAAAGCGGCGAAAAATATTCCACAATTGTTTACTTCATTCACAATTTGATAACATATGAACTTTCCACAAATAAATATAAATTCATTCTGAATCGTATGGTGATGTGTATTTGACCTTTGTTCCGCTTGATTTCAAATGTTCCACAAGAACAACATCTCCAGCTTCTACTCTAAATTTGAGCAAATTGGAAAAATTGCCGGTATCAGCAGTTCCACATCTCGAATAGTGACATCATAGGTGCCGCAAAATATTGAGGTAGAAATTATAGGTACCAATTTTTGCTCCTTTTTTTTAAAAAAAAAATAAATAAGTGCTCAGTAACATGCAGTGGCTCAGTTACACTAATTTAATATATATTCGTTATGAAATTCTGTTGCCAGCTTACTAATGACATCTTTATACCATCATGCAAATTACATGAAACTTTAACAGCTGTGATGCCATGCTCTTTTATATTTTCGTAAATGCCCGTTTTACGCCCCTAAAGGCAGCCAAATATAGCTCTTTTGAGAGAAGGTCTAAATAAGACACAAAATTTACAAAACAATCCGTTCAATATTTTAGAACACGCTAGCTAAGAATTGTGCAGATCTAGCCATTCATAAAGAAAATGCCTCTTTCCCTCTTCAACATCTTTAAAATTGTACGTAATTGGTGTTTTGTACT